>JTDE01007889.1:0-21710 GCA_014338405.1 Paragonimus skrjabini miyazakii | reverse complement strand
CGTTGTTTAACGCACTCTAAGGGTTTACGCACTTTTCTCCTGGCGCGCTTTTGAGTGCCGCCGAGAGATGGGCTGTGGCCCATCTCGTGCCTTTCTTCGTTTTCACCTTGGTTGTTGCCGTTGGTCCCAGACTAGGCTAGAACTAACTACTTATCATATTTCCAAATATTGCTGGAAATATACGGTTTGTTTCCAAACCCTGCTGCCTTTTTAAGTTCGATGCCTGTTGGGACTACGTTTCGATTGCTCTTCAGGAAAGGCGTTCTAAATTGTTAGTGGACGAGGGTCTAGCGCATACCCACTTGTCAACTGTGTTGTTGGCGCAGTTTTAGCTTCCGTTTGTGTACGTACTGTACATGGCTTGCTGGGCCTTTGGCTCCTAATCGATTGTAAAGTTTCCTTTTACAAAACTGTTGTTAGAACCCCTGTTCCGGAAGATAGCTGTCCCCTGGTATCTCCATGTTGCTTCAAGGTTTGTCCACAAGTGCAACGGATAATCGGAATAAAGACTGCCAGCTTGGTTAATACGTAGGAAAAGAGCAAGCATATGCAACTGCACGGCTGAGTGCGTTTTCGGCATCTTATAACAGACTTACACAGAATCATGCGTACGGAAATGACAGGCAAGAAAGCATGGCCGCAGCTAGGATCCATAGAGAAGCCACGGGATCGCTAATCACTACACGTGTACAAATGGCTGAAAACGCTTATTATGCATAGTTGCGTGCGAACGTTTGTCCGTCATGTTGCTCATATCCAGTGTAGTGGCCTAATCAATCAGATGATAAAAATGTCTAAAATATGGCGAAACCAAAGAAGAATGGTAGCTTCAACAACTAGGCTCAAAAGGTAAGCGTGTAGCAGACCATATGTGTGAACTACAATACTTCCCGATACAAAAATAACGAGTGAAGTCAAGGACTGCACTCACCAAAAATTGACAATGTTTTAAGGCGTCCAATGACGCTGGAAAGTATTCGAATTGTTCCAAGCGTAGCTGAGGATGCGAAATAATAGGGCTTAAAGTCAATCAAATAAATAGGATGTTTTAAACTGGATAGCAATCACTGGCGTCGTAGGATGAACCAGCAAGCACTTGTAGCAGAGTTTATTCGAAAACGTGTTGTATCGCTGTTTTTCCTGAAGTCATACAAAAGTGAACAATGTGGTCTGATGCGGCAGTTACGCTATGTTAGCATAATGCGGTGCAGAATAATGAGAACTGTACAAGCGTACAAATAAAACGGAAGACCTATTGGTAAAATTGGAACAATTCACTGATAAGTCAATTCCGCTGGATTTAATAGAACCACATAAGAAAGAAAAACAATGCCAGAGATGAGTTCTGGAGTACGACCGACGAATAATTCCACAGGACGCGTGGGATGATGAGCGTTGAACCTCGACAGATCGACCGATATGCGGAGCTAAAGTATTTCAACATCCACTCCTTTTACCGGCCCGAAAATCCGCGCGAATGAAGAAGAGATGATGCGCGGTGACATCCGTTATTTTGTGTTGACGATTCAAGTCAAAAAGTGATGATGATGGTTTCAAAAAGTGTACAGATGAAGTCAGCAAAACGGTATATGCAAAAATGTACAAAAACGAATTATGAACTATAACTGTTAATTGTGGACACTACACAAGTCGTTTCACCTATACACACACGTTTGAATTTACGTGCATGGTGGAGGTATAAATGCGCTTGTTTTCCTCTAATTCAACTACCTAACATAATTCAGAAAAGTTACACTTTGTGGCTCTCCATTTCCATTCACCATACAATGAACCCACGTTTTGATTTATCAAGTCACTCAATTAGGAAGAGGACTGACTTATGCTTCACTTTACTTTTACGGCATAAATTCTGGTACCTACTTATGATAATTGCATTTAAGCAGTATGTGTTTAAGCTGACTAATTATTGGTTGTCATAGAAAGCCATAAATTTCCACATTTTTATAACAACCACGTTTGACAGTCGATGAAGTGTATAAATAGCCGCCAAACAATTTTCGGAAGCGTCAAAGGAAATAATGTGATATTTTGTATTGATAAATCTGGAAGTTGCAGTACAATTTGGGACATCCTATGCACTCATTTAGCAGAACATTTGTGTAAACTGGCCATGAGAAATAAATCAGTTAAGTTCAATGTGATTGTGTTCGACGATCAAGTGAGGAATAAATCAATTAAATTTAAATACCCAGGTCGAGAGCTTTCGTTCTAAACTTACCAGAATTACTACACAGTGTATTTTTGAGTTAAAGAATTGGATGCAAAACATGTGCCACGGGAAAAGCAGCTACCTGTTACCTGCTTTAATGGCAGCGTTTTCGAACAGTTTCACTGACTGTGTATATTTAGTCACTGACGGTTTGTCGATGGCGGTAAGAAATCTTTGCGGTTGGGGTTTTACTAAACCACACGTTCTAGGAGAGTCCAGAGCTGTTTTATCACCTACCACGTATTTGCAACGGCAGACCATTGCATGCAAAGCTAATATCAAACAGAAAAGCTCTGGATATGACTGCTTTGCGTTTTCTCGCAAAACTTATCTCACTTTCTTGTTGTTGCAATAGTTCTTTATCGATTATCAATGTCAAGTATACAGGCGTATTTACCTACCTCTCTCCGAGTGACTGGAGTTGCAAAATTCCAGAATACTTGTACGGAGATCCAGATGCTAGCTACAAACATATTTTGGAATCTTGGAATTACTGGAGAACGCAAAATGGGAGCTTTCAAGAAAGACTGCCAACAGAAAGTGCAACGCCATGCAATACGGACAGTTCTGCCCCACTTGAAAATTCTGTGAAGCACTTTCCAGGTACTATTATATTTCAAACCGACTTTCCACAACTATTCCACTATAATGGGATTATAATGGTTGGCAATGTGATATAACTCTGCGGTAATGCGCTAACCGACCGTCATGCTTTTTCCAATCAACATCTGTTGATTATGTCACAGGCGTCGTATGGCCTGTGTAAATGGGTTCGAGGCTGTCAGTTTACGTTGAAGAAGGTTTACTAAGTTGGGGCAGCTAAATCTACAATTGGCATTTTTGATTAATAATTAATATTCCATACAAACTACCGAACGATCATAAGCTGACTGGAGATAAGCGAACCTACGAATACTTTTTAAGCTAACTTTAAAAACAAGTAAAAAATAGAAACCTTTTTCACTACATGCGTAGAACCTGACGTTTGCATGCAGCGAAAGTAGTGTGCTTTGCAGTGAGCCGGCTAACAAACTTTTCTGATAACAAACCTCCATTCTTGTTAGGGAAATATTGAGTTGTTATGTACAAGGTTCAAAATTTCCTTTGTTGTGGTAATTACCACAACTTCGTTTTGTTTACCCTAAGGTAAACATTTTTCAAGTGACCAACTCCTCAGTAAACGAATTATTATGTCTACTCCAGGTCACCATCTTTTCATTTTCTATCTTCAGACAGGCGATTGCGGCACTAACGAAGAGTGTTCGTACAAACTATCAGCTAACAGCCACCATACTCCGTTAATTTATTTCGTTTAATAAATCAGTGTGTACCGTTTAAGAAGCTGAATGCGTTTTGTATCAAATAATAATTTGAACACTATGTCAACACTGTATTTCTTCACTATAGTTCTAACACAGATTTAGAATTTTGTTTTGAAAACTGAGCTCTGAAATTATTTAGGAGACTTATGACGATTAGGACTGTGAAGCGCCTAACTAAGAGTAACCACCTCGTGGCCTATCAAAATGGATTACAGTGGCTTCAGCTCGTCTTACTAACTTGGTCTGTTTATCTGATAAGACGATGAGAAGGTTAGGTAAGGACAAGGATATTAAATGGACATTCGACTCAGTGAAACACAGGTTGCAACTTCACTGGCGTGATATTTTGTTCTTCTTTTAAGATTGTTAGGGTGATGCACAGCTACTTGAGAAACTGAATATTTTCCTTAGCGATAGCTGAGGTGAGGTCCACGGGGAGTTTTCTGGTTAACAGAATGTCCTGAATGTCAATAGCTAGAACACTACTGCTCTTTACATCTGTCAGTGATCTCATCTTGAACATGGAGCATCCCTGTAAACAGTATTTTGGTTGTGGGAAATATTTAAAAGCGCTTACATGGAAAACTAGGTGATCATTAAAGTGGAAAATACTTTTGAACGCAGTCAAGCTGGGGCAACTGCTCGCCGTAAATAAAGGTTGTGCAGGTTCCCCGACAGGAAATAGGAAAGGAAGCTTCTGGTGAGAGTGATGATAACTAAGGACATGAGGGTATTCATGTCAGGAGTTTTAAAGTTATCACGAATCCATAGCAACATATATGATTGCAGTGGCCTTTTCCATGCTATCAGTATTTCTTTAAATTTAATTTAGTCAGCTATACGGCTTTTAATGTTTGTTGCACTTATGAGCATAGTCACACCATCTAAAAGCCCGAGTCATACGAAACAGCCGTGTCAAACGTATACTTTGATCTTGTATTACGCTAACTGAATGGAAGAGCAAACATATTTGTCGGTGTCAGCTGTGAATTTATGTTCTAATGAAGCCAACAGTTTAGCTATGCAGCACATTTCTGTTTTAAAACTCTCAAAATCATAAGCGGAAGTAATTAACTCTTTCAACTTACCACCGTAACGCTAAGCGCTTCCAGAATCTCAATGGCGCAATAAATTCAACAACCTCCAGGTCAAGCCGCCTTATCATGGAAAATAAACAAAATCAAATTAACCTAGCCTAACTAAACCAAATTACAAGCAGTGTATAAATCACCCACGAAGTCATGATGTGCGTACTTCCGAGGATAAAAACTTGCAAGGTTTTTCAGTGCGGGACCAGTATTATGCTGCTTTGTTCACGTCAAATAATGTACACCACATAGTGCCAGGTGCTTTAAATTATGCCACAAGGTCATAAACCGCTGACCACTTTTCATAGACTACCGTAGTTACCTAAATTCATTCTTTAGAAATAAAATTATTTCAACAACCACAGAGGTAGAGAAATGGTAAGCCTTTATCATTGAAGCTGGTGTGATTTCCATTAATGCTGGACGTGTATTACAACAGATTGACACCCCTCTGAAGTTCAAGAAGAGCATGTACAAAGCAGCAGTGAAACTGAATGGCATAAATCGGGTAAAACCACTGAAATTGATCAGTCAGATTAAGTGCATTAGTCAAACAGTTCAGGTCATTTATTTAAGCCAGGAAATGACCGCCTTTCAGGCAGATCCTCATTGACTGGTGTTGTAGCCAATTCGCATATTATGGGGGCGGTGAACTTCTAATTCAGAATAAATGGTAAAGTCAACTGCCAACAAAACGGTCACTTTAGATTGTAGCCCGTTTTGTTGTAGGCAGTGAGGAATGTATTTTTATTGGTTAGCAATAGAAACGTCACATTTTTCTCGCTTGTGTTACAACCTCAAAACTGCGATCATGCGGATGTCTCTTTAAATTTGTTTGCAAAAGACTAGATTAATTTTAAGACTTGTACTAGCAAGATGAAACATTTGTAAAGATATGGGGAACTTATGCCCGAGTTGTTACATTATATTTATTTATACCCTGAGTTTCCTTTACTTCACTTCTAATTCTATAAGGGTTTTTACCGGCCAAAAATAGCCGCTGATGTGGAGATTGTTCTTGTTTTTACTGGCGCGGAAAAGCTTATCCATTAGTGTGTTGTCATTTTCATACTTTTATGAGACTAACTATTCTAGTTGGCTGTTGCTGAAACACTTACACCCATTTTTGTTTTTTTGTGTGAGTGAATTACCTGTATGTAATTGGTGTCCCATAAACAAATAAGCAGGCCTTTATAACGCTTTTTAGGCATGTTCAGAACTATTTGCTGTATTGTATGCTTGTATAAACAAAATGTTTTTTGAATAGCAATAATTACAAAACATTCATTTATTTGTTTCTTTTACTCAACGTTTTAGTTCTGCTGGACAGTTCTTTTACGGCAGATATTAGAAGTACACCGTCTACTTGATTTGTTTATGAGTTTCGATAAGATATACGTTTTTCCTGTCCTTTTGCTTCCTAATGATGCAGGGTGGCAGCGAATAATTACATTTTAACGTAAAGAAGCTCAACTAAGACCAACTGTGAGGCAGTGTAATCTAGACAAATGTTCAGTTGCATGCTTAGGCCCAACAACCTACTACACATTTTTCCGGCACATGTTGAAAATTCAGCAAATAGAAATACTACATCCAGGTTGCACGCGTATACATACTCTGGAATGAAATTTAGGTGGAGGTTCATAACAGACCATGAAAGCTTCCACTGTTATTAGCAATCATCACTGCATGTTGTTCGGAGTGCACCTGGGGTTACGGCCTATGAAAATTTGTTATACCTAATATTTACAGTTAATATAACATAGCTGACTGGCCTCTTACTTCTCACAGAGGTCGTATTGGACAAAACTGATCCACCGGAAAATGAATATTTTGTGTATAACTAGTCTCACTCAATGGAGTAGAATTTATAGGATATCATTTCGTAAGAATTGATGAAGTTTGGGTAGCTCAAGACAACCGTGGCGAGTTGAAGGCTCCGATTTGTTAGTTTGGTTCCATCTCTGAACCTGCTTAGTGCACATTTGCGTCACAGCCGTTATGGGGGTCTAAGACTACACTCAATTTTCAGGGGCGGACTGTTGCAAGCGCCCGCAAGTTTCTCCCACTCCAAAAGGTATGTGAGATTTTATTTGACGTTTGGTAGTCATAAGACACTTTTGTTGTCAACACAGTCTTAGTATTTATTTCAAGTGCTATGAGTGCAATGTGACTGCAGCAGCAATTATACAAGATTGAAAAACCTCATCAAGTGAGATTGTACGCCTTCGACAATATGCTGCTCTGTAGTATCGGCAAGTATACATTGCAACACCTTATTAGCAGTGGACAGAATGGGCAAATTCTGGTAAATGCAGAAATAACTATTCTATCTCTCCTATTTTGGGATCATGTGTACTAAAAGCCCATACTGATTATTTATGTTCCACAAGTGAACGTGACTAATTCGCAGGCAAACAATCGTGATCTTTGAATTTCATTCAAACGCCTGTGGTATCGTAGTGCAGAGTTAAACTTCAAGGTGACCGTTTGTTGTTAAACGTTAAATGACTGTGTGAAGTGCACGTTTTCTTTTGTATACACAATATTTTTCGACAAAACCAAGAACATTTTAGTGGGAGCACCTGTCTGTTTCAGTTTTCTATAACATTATACTATGTCTTCAAAAGTAAGCTAGACCTCCGCACAGCAATTAATACCTGAACATCACAAACCGCCTCTTTCAACTTGAAAAACAGGTTACTTGGACAAAAGGTTCAGGTTTATGCACTGAGCGGTATCAAAACTTTTATGTTAGCTTTAGATTGAAGCACAAAGTTAAGGCTAACAACACGTTTCAAACATACTCTCTAGAATTGAAATGTGTTGTACTTAATTTAGTTTAACGCAAACATAGACTGAAATGAACCGTTCCTACCACATATTTACAGTTTTCACACCGTATCTCGGCAAAGTTAAAATGTCACACAAAATACTTCATTATAGCCCTCGAAATGAACGATGAAGCTGTATGTGTACCATGGGTACTAAGGATAGCGAAAGAAAAGAAGACAAACCTTAATGAAGATAAAAAGCAATTGATGTATCTGAAAAATTGATTGAAATCCCAAAAATATCGTACACCACATTAGTAAGATGATGGCTAAAATTATTTTCCTCAGTGCGATATAATATACATTTGCCGCTAACCTTGCTATCTTTGTCGCTTGCATACAGCTACTCAAAACATGGTGCTCTGTCTACTAAGGCAAACCTTCGAGTACGCGCTGTGTGATATTATATAATATTTGAGAACTTTACAGCGCAAAACTTAAGCAAGGAACTGAAAGGTTTCGACTTGTAAAACCTACAATGGTGTGTAATAAACCGAGATAAACTAATGTTGAGGCCCATCACGAGGTTCCAAGTGACCTGAAGTCAATCGTATGTATTATGCACTTAAGGAGGTGTTGCCTTGATTAGTAAACAGTCCGTGATGGAGTTTTGTAAAAATGCGATGCCAGTAACATATAGATCTATGCATACAAATATATGCGTAGTGATCACGGAAGGTGGCAAACGTCCATGGATTAAAAAAGTGAAAAGCATTATGTAAGGTAGAGAGGAAGGAATACATAAAGAAATAACGAAACTGCAGCGGGATTTCAAAGTAATCCACATCAGCGCGATCGATTTATCTACTTCACCAAAACAGACAGCTTCTCCGAACAAAAGTGATCATTACTGCTCGAGCTCCGGCTGGAAGGCCCAACATGTCCTACTAAAGCCAGCTTCAGTGTCAGTCTTCAAACTCCCCATCCAAGACACACTAGCCTCCAGACTGCTGGTTCCAGCCCTCCATACTCTTTACAAACAAAGCATAGCTTGACAAGTGTTATGCTGGCAGTTGTAAGGAGCAGCCAAGCAAACAGAGCCTGTGAGACAAAACCACTATGCTAAACAATCGCCAGAGGATTTCGTTTTGGAAAGATGTCGCCGAACTTCACCACTGTTGACAGTGTTCCAAGCACATAAAGGTAACGTTTCTGAGACCCCGTTGGTTGAAGATTTACATTATGTGGATATCTTGCTTGAAGTTGGAACAAGTTTCGGAGTCGTACAGCAGGACCATCCTTAAAGTAGTAAAGTACGGTCGGCCTTTAACGGAAGGCATGAGACTACGCTCGAGCCAAAGGTAACGAAATTTGGCAAACGTCATCCCGAACTTAACTGTAAGTCTGTAATCTAAACAGAAATTCCACCAGCGGCTACACTGCTCTTGAGACACACGAACTTTGAAACTACTTCCAAAGGCTCAAGCGCAGATGCAAAGGATGTATCAAACTGACGAACTTAAGCTTTTAACCAATCTAAGATGTTCTGGGCTATCTGTAAACCTTCGCAGATTAAAATGATATCTGAGACAAGCTTTCCTCTAAATGAAATTGAAAAGACAAGCTAGTAGTGGTATGTTGCACAACTTTTGTTTCAACTGATTCCGTTGCATTTTATCAAGTATACACTTCAAAAATGAAAATTACAAAATGTACATAAAAGTTTCACTTAGGGAGAGTGTTCTGTCCAGGTCTGAGGAAAAGAAGAAATCCAGCAGCACTACCAAGGTGGTGCTAAGTTAAAAAACCGTTCCTTTTGCGCGCACAATGGCAGGTTCAATCGTTAAGCAGCTATTGATTTAGCAAAATGAAGTCCTATCACTTACATTTTGGTGGTACTGGTCACTACACACATGCCAGAAACGCGCCACTTGAAGAACTCGGCCAAAATACTCAATACATTTAACCAGCACAAAAAAGACGCCGACGCAATAAACACCCTTGACTAATTAGTTAAAATGTAAAAGAGTGAAACGGTTTATTTAGTTCGTTTGTTTGCTGCACCCGTGTAGCCCCAAATAAAGTTAGCTGGTTTAACGTTAACGACCAGTGAAAGTAACACAAAATGACCGCAGCTGATGATATAAACAATCCCTCTGTGTGAAGTACCTAGAATTTGCGTTTATTTCATTTACGTCCTACAACGCTGTATATATATATATATGAATATGTCTTCGAAATATAAGCAAGTATTTTGTCCGACGCTAAAATCTCACTTTGGAATAACCTTCACTTTTCTTCAGTTTATCGGCCCACAAACGGTTATTTTAACAATCTTATTGAAGTGCTAACATACAACAAATTATTATCACGTTTTTATCATGCTTGATTAGACAATACGTCTGACATCTAACTGCGAACTCATTGCTAATTCATTAGCCAGCTTTCCCAAGACATTTGCATATACAATTCAGATGCAAACATAATTCTGGTTTTTTGTAGCAGCAAACAACGTACACTATTCGTGTGATATGTATGTGCAGTTGTTATCGGTAATATTATTGACAATAATGAATGATGTGACATCTAAACACGTACGTATCTGTGTATGTATGTACGAGTGCCATTAGTATCCTCCACAAGAACGCAGTTCACTGACACACATATGATACAGTACTAATGGAATTTATCGCACAAAACTCAGACTTCTGAGTGAGCCTCAAATGTATAACCTGATTGGTGGCCTCCTACAGATGAAAAAGAAGTATTTGCTTTTCGAGTTACTACATACGGAAAAATATTTTCTTTTGTGAATTACAGTCACAGACATGTGGATGGTGTTGTAACTGGTCGTAGAATCAGTGAGCTTTTTTATGTGAAGCTCATTACACTAATATACGATGTTACTTTTGTCGCCACTGTGAACAAGTCCAGTAAGTTCGTGACTGCGTGAAATGCGTTTCCAACAACATCGATCCTATTGACAGACTCACATTTCATGACATTTTTCTCTTTCGTTCTGGATTCTAACTTTAGGGAAGAAGGAATTTTGGTTTCCGTCCATGCTGAAGTTTGATCAACAGTTTTGTGAAAGCAAAAGTGATTGTGCTATCGCACAAAATTAGAAATTTGTTAAACGATGGTAAATCATGCAACGAAAAGAATGCTTTTTGTTTTCATCACGACTAAAACAGAGAATAATTAGGTATGGAAGAACATATGCCGCCAGTAAATATCATTCATATTGGTACATCTGTAATGAAGAACAAACGAAGCAAATAAAAGTATTTACCGAGCTGGTCCCTGACAGGCTAGGTCAAAGGTCAGTCAACTTGCACTGATTCAGTTAGACGGCCGTGTCAAGTCCCCTAGTTGGCTGAACAGCACAGGTAAGACAAACAAAAAGTCCCTTTAGTACCATAGTAAACTCAACACCTGAACAAGCGACAGTCGATGCCAAAGTACTGCATCAAGTATCTTGGGTTCAACAGCTTCGTTGCTACAAAGCTGTCTTTCAGATGGTCTACCTGATACGAGTGACTACCAAGTACCCATCATTAAATCTGGTTCTAGTTGGAAAGAACAGACTACGACAAGCATGCTTTAGATCACTTATCCTTTGGCTTGACTATCGATTGACTACAATGACTTTCATCATCATCACTTCGGCGTATCAGCTTAGTTTTCCACCTTAGTTTATAATTCTATTAATCCCTCGATGAATTATCAGTAGCATAGGTTTGTAATGTTCTGGTGTCATACTTACTAGATGCTTACTTTTGATCACCCGAACAACGACTCTGCTGTTGACCATCGCATTTCTCCGCACCTCATCCATATTGGATCGTGTTTCCGAAAGCGGTTTTATAGTTTCTCTGATATAACCTTCCTCACGTATACAAATAAATGAATGATTGAATATATACAGACCAGTCTGAGCCACTAGTCTGTCTTTGCTGTACTACTGAAACACTGTAGGTGTGAGTATATGGATACAGAGAACAGTTGTGATTCAACTTCTGTCAATCATCACACAGCATTGCCGCCTTTAGATGGCACCTGCTTCAACAAATTGTTCTTTCTTTTTTATTACACTTTCCGTTTTAGTTTTAGTGTGATCAAATTTCTAGAGGTGCTTCACTCAGGACAATTGTCTTCAAGCGGAGTTAGTTCTATGGAATTTAACCCATCGTGAAAAGCATCGTCAAAACATTGAGTGTAAGCGTGGTCAACCAAGAGGTGCAACCGAGAGGTGGTCAGTTGTATCGTACTTGTGAACTTTTTCGTATTGATTTGCCTGCTACATATGATATCGTTCACTGACTGGCGCTAGTAAACATTCAATAGGAACAACTTTTCCAACTCCCAGTCTCAAACGTGAATTTAACAAATTAATTTATCACACTGGGTGCGATGTACATACTAGATTTATAAGCAGTGATGGTGAAAATATGATCGTTTTGTCAGTTTTGTCAGTCACTGGTAGACAGTCTTGTCCCAGTCTATATTTTGAAAACAGACAAAGTCTGCAGGCCCTAACATACCTAGGTGTATATTACAGAAGTATTAGCATGTAAACTAACGTTCTACAGATTATCCGTCAAGTGAGTATTTACACGACCTCGGAAAACTTAAGCTTCGAATCAGCAAGACGAAACGTTATGTTATAAAATGATACGCATTGACTACTCCGACATAGATTTGCATGAGGCTGTTGTAGTTGAAAATCAATCAGGCCCAATGCTAGAAACGTGTCCAATTATATTCGGTAAGTCGACCGCCTTGCTGGTAAACGATATAACCAAGTGAGTTTATAACGTCTTTTCGTTACTCTAAACATCAAGAGTGGTTCTTCGACTTTTGGTTGACGAAGAAATGCGTGCAAGTTACCACCTCACTTCTACCTCAACAGCTTTATGGTACAGCTTCATGGTACAGCTTTATGGTACGAGAAAACCTTGTGTTGAACGCAGTCACTTTTTCGACAGACGTCTGATAATTAGACGAGACTTTTTGTCCCGGTGCGTGAGTCATGACTATGCTAATACTCTGGTGCTCTGGAGAGCTTCTGTTGTTGAGAGGCCGTTCCTTTTCCTGCCTCTAACATAACGTACGATACATTGATGTTTATGAAGCTATCCACATTTGCTACTATTATGAAACCACGTCAGTTGTTTTACGTGTTTTCTCATACCACACTCAACACTCGACAGCCAGCTTGCTTGGAAGTTTCACTGTATAATTTTGATATCACCACTTGCTCTTTTTTTGAATGAAGTTATAAAAATTGTACTTCAAAATCAACGACAAAAATGCTACTATTATGAAACCACGTCAGTTGTTTTACGTGTTTTCTCATACCACACTCAACACTCGATAGCCAGCTTGCTTGGAAGTTTCACTGTATAATTTTGATATCACCACTTGCTCTTTTTTTGAATGAAGTTATAAAAATTGTACTTCAAAATCAACGACAAAAATAGTAATAGTAATAAATCTGGTAAATGGTTGGAATCAAGGCAACCTTTCACATAACAGATGTGGACATAAAATACATCAAGATTTTTGTGCAATATATCTGAAGTATGCACTTCGTTCTGTCGCGTCAAGTTTGTACGGCAGCAGCTCTTTGATCTTCTCGCATTTAGCTGGCACCAGATTACTTATTAGTGTCGATTGCAGATGTTATTTGATTTCTTTTCAAGTGCTGACTAATATTTTCCACAAGAATCGCTGTATACCGCCGACTCGACAATCACCTATTGCTGGGTTCTCCTATCATATCGCGCCACTTTACCAAATGTTGCCTATGGAGCCCCGTGTGGAATATGCGGCATACGAACTTTTCCTTTTGTGTCTAGGCATTCTTCATCGTGGGTCACCGGTGCCTTTGTTTTGATGATTTATACATCTCATACTTTCTCTTGAATCAAACATTCTGTCCTTACAAAGCGGATGCGCTGTTGATTGCTCTCCTACGTGTATCTGCGATTATTCCAAACTTAGTCACACTTCAAGCCAAGGATTACCTGGTGGAAGAACTGCACTGTGGCCATATTCCGGTTTCCTGATAAAATAGGCTTCCAAAAGTCGTTTCTTAAATCGACCAAAATAGCGACTTCTCCGCAGACTCCTGAAAAATCTCTTGGTGGACGAATAACATCAGTGGTAGGATAGATTCACAATCACTTCCCTTGACTAATAGCTATTCTCTGCCTGTTCGGTTGTTACGTTCGGCCAGACCGTTCATCTGCGAGTAATATGCTGTCGTTCGTATGTATCTGATTTCTAGGTGTCGCACGTATGATCCATGATCTATCAAGATAGCCTTTGATGCACCCTTGTCCGCCATAAAGTGTTCTATCATCATGTCGCCCACAGTAGATGCCACTCAGTGTGGAAAGCCAGCCACACCAAACCAACATGTAGAATGCTCTTTCATGACTAGAACATACTGGCAAAGGCTGAACTTCACAGAAAGTGGGCCAGCAACATCCACTGACCAAATTTCCTGGGTTCTGAAGAATATTGTTGCCTGTATGGGTTGCTGGGTTCGCTGACTGTCGCCTCTTATTAACTGGCACTGTTGGCGAACAAGTAAACCGGTGTACAGATTCTCATTTTGAATCGGTATGCGCTTTGTTTCAATGTCACATGTTCCGATGCTGCCGGAGTTTGCTACTCCATGACAAGTTGCTACAAGTTTTTTCTCCCTTTATATCGAAGTGGTCGCCACAGGAGAGTCGCCGTCATTACGTGGCCACTTTAAGATTCCCGCATTGTTGAGATCAACTCCTGTGTACTGGGAAGAGGTTATTTTCAGCTCCTCCTCATTAGCATTCGTTGTGATGATTACCAGGGAATCCTGTCTCCAAGGCGTGAACAAACCAGTGTTTGCAAGCTCAGTTCTAATACCGAATAGTCGATAACAAAATTCATCTTAGGAACATTTTCGTCCACCAAAGTTCGAGAAAAGGAAATCACTGACACAGTTAACAGACCCAGGTAATTGTTTGATCGCAAAATCGTAGTCCTGTAACGCAATACCCATCGGGTCAATTTGCCTCTGGGACCTTTCGCAGTCCTCATCCACTCTAAAGTTATGTGGCCTGTCTCCATATAAAGCCGTTGACCTAACAGATGCGGCCTCCACTTGTCCAGTAGTCAGACTAGTGCCAAACACTCCTTCTCATTGATGGAATATTCTTGCTCTGTTTGCCTCAAGACTACCCTAGCATCATCTATTATATTTTTCTCTGGCTGAGAACTGCCACAATACCACCATAACTGGAATTCGTTGCTAAAATGAACGTTCTTCTTGTTTTCGGATGTTTCCTTGTAATTTATTACTTATTCGTCTTTTTTGCACCGATACATTCAAACTTCCTGTGCTCTAAAGGGGAATTCGTGTGGTGTAACATTGACAAAAAATTTTCACGAACTGTTCATAATATCCCGCTTGATCCGGCAAATCTTACCGAATGTTTGAAATTCGGGGTCAGAACCTTTGTAACTGTTAGTATGTTACTTGGCAATTATCTGATTTCGTCTTGACTAACCCTGTGTAGCAATAACGACAACGATGGCTGTCAGAGCTGCGACGTATCCATGTCTATCTGAAATATAAATTTCAAACTGATTTCAAGGCACTAAGTATGTGTACGGGACGTTCCTATTCTGTATTACTGTATACTTCGTTATCATCTCTACACACGGCCGTCATATTCAGTCCTGTTACAAATTAGATCATCGAGCGTCAAAAGGTTAACGTTAACCTGCAGAATTCGAAAAGCACATGCTTAAGTTGATACTGTTTGTCACCAACTGTGAACGCAGTTTATTCATGATCCGCGGGTGTAACTCTCACAGGCCAATATCCGAGGTATAAATTCAACACCGAAAACAACCACGCCTATTACAAACCATGGAAACTGTCACCAATTGTATTGACACAAATTTGTTCTCCTGTTTGGTCTTCCAAAGTGATGCATTCTGCTGTGGTTTCTCGCTAGAAAATCAGGGATGTCATGCCGGCTGCTAGTTTCTTCGATACCACCACCATTAAACATGTCATATATTTGCCATCTCACTTCAAGTTTAGGCGGTAATCTACGGGTCCATGCTGCCGAAATTACCGGTTGTTTTATCCCATGTGCAATCCATTTACATAGGCCGTATGAATCATCGTTATACATGGATAAATCAGCACACTTTTCGACCGTTGAATCGAGTAAGGGGATGCGTAACTAGGTGCTACTGATCATGAATGGGATCTTTAGTGTCCACATGTTAATACGTGCATATCGCACAACAAACAGAAGTTTGCACTGATTAATTGGTATGTAGGAACTTCAGAAATTAAATACACCATTGGGTTCAGTTAAAACTCACGCAATTACGATGAAACGTTCCGTCTAACGAGAAATTCGTGATCCTGAAATGTACGCTTAGAATAGAGTCAGGTTTTGCTCTTGTTGTAACAAACGCTGTCACTAGCAAACTGCATGCATTTTTGTGTTTGCCGTCATGAAATATACATTGTGCGGACCATATTTTCAATGTTTCTGTCCAACGTCAGGCCACGTTATCAATTGGGTTGGCACCAACGCTAACTGAGCGTTGGACGCCAACCAAAGCTTGCAGTCATCGTATGAATATTGGCATGGCCCGTGATGCTCGTGCACTTTAGACCTACACGTTGCATGTGAAGTTCATTGCCGTCGTTTGTATCAACTGCACTTTACTCGGTGGCAAACAAAGCCATTTGGTTTTTTACAGGAATCGACATCACATTTGACTAATATTGGTCATTCGTGCAGTTACCACCTCCCATTCTACCTTTTGCCTGGCGCATTGATTCGCCTAACTGAACACTCCCCCGGCGTGTACACTGTGGCGATCTAGAACAACGGGTCATTGTTAAATCACACTGGATATGATCGGAAGCAAACCGCTCTTTCGTTCTTACTGAATATTGACGACAAATTTTTAGTTGAGTGCTTCGCCGACATTCAGAAGCCTGTTGATGCCTCTACCTGGCACGTGTTGTAGGTCAACGTCTTCCTTTTAGTTGTACCCATTAAAGGTGTTGTTAAGAGAGCTCGTCTCCATTCTTACAGCTTATCATATCCCGATTTATGCATGTACAGGTAAATCGTCACCTTGTAATGTTGGAGTACTGATGCAAACGTTGAAGTGATTACTGTGTGCACTGCATACAGGCACTTATGTTATAATTTCTAAGATGGAATCGACTTTTATCAACCTACTTTCTGAACCGTAATTGATTCCCAGACGTTTGTTCTTCGTTGGTCGGGATGTGTACCAGGATGGAAGTGTTTTGAATTGGGCGAACTAGTAAAGGTCATACACAGGATAGAGAGGGGAATAGTGACGGTACGACTGACAGGTATTCATCAAATGTCACGTAAACAACAATTATTTAAGACTACCATGGAGACAATATACTGTTTCCTGACATTGGGCGAGAGGCAATTCCGTAAAAGTGCAACAACTCTGAGCGGAAGCGAGGTAGTTCACAAAGACACGTATGTGTAATCCTTGTGGACAAAACGTTGCAAACTACCCTGTCTCGTTTCAACCGACTTTGTATTAAGGAAGAAACCAGTGAATATGAAGATTATACAGAATAGAGTATTCCTAACACTGAAGCACCCAAACCTAACAAGAGTGGTGGAAAAAATCATTACTTCTCATGAATACGTTTATCATGGTAAATTATACGACACGCATATACTGGTCCGTCTTGTATAGTAACAATAAGCTTTATTTAAACCTTTGTGAAATAAAAACTACACATGTTACGATAAACAAATTCTAACGGTCGCCTTGTTGCACGTGCAACAGCGTACACTTGCTGAATTCGGTTGGTCTTCCGCTGTAATACACAAAAAATGAGGAACGGTAGTGAGTATTTCCCCAGGATGGGATCAAACGGAAATATTCACAGTATATAGAAGAGGAGTTGAGAATGTCGTAATTTGTTGAACAGAACGAAAGGATAGCTATAATGAACTACTTCATTGTCCCACAGTTTCCATTAAGTAGGTGATTTAAATCACTTGATAAAGGGTCTCCGAGAGATTTGAAACGTTGCGAAACCGATAACTCTTTTGGGTTTTAAATCGTTGCGGCTTAACCAAGAAACCACTTAATAGGTGATTTACTCTTTTTTTGCACGGCTTTTCGTTAAGACAGGGTATGAAAAACACATAAACATATGTATTCTGTCATATGTAGTCGTTGAAATTCGCAGTCATCTACGACTGAGTCCAGTTAAAAATTCACATCTATCTTTGTAGGATCCCCAAGCAAAAAGTCTCAAGTGCGTCGCTTATCGAAGCATGATCGGTCAACCCAGTATTCGGCTCCATTGTCTGAAGAGCTCGGCTTGCCTGTGGACACAGAGATGTATGACTCCAACATATCGGACATGGAAGCACGTCCACCCAAACATGCCGCACCCTCCGACTTCTCGTTGCCTAGACAACATGCCAATTGTCTGGTAGTGCACGCTAACACAACGGGAGGCTCCAGTCCGGCAGTATGTTGTAGAAGTGATTGTCACTACAATTGTGGAATGGCGGCGAAAAACTACACCCAATACCTGTCCACTTCTCGGGCAAATTCGGAGCCGGCCGAGTACAGTCGGTTCCGAGCTTCCAGGTTAGTAAAATTTTATAAGACGAAGACTATTAGAAAGTGTTCACTGTTTTCGGTCAACAACACTTTGCAACTGATTGTGATTTCACACAAACGGACCTATTTATAATTAAAATGGAGAAGGAACGCGATTAAATGCCCGTGGTTGTCAAAATTTGAGTTAAAACTATGCATCACGCCAAATGCCATTTATCCAAATGGCTACATAAACAAACTGAGATCACCGCGACAAAAAAAAACAGTTATAAGAGACGCCGTCAACAGCTAGGTTGCATTTACGCTAGCAGTGTGATTTTTGCTTGAAAGTGTGCAGATAACATAAGGCAATTCAAGTTGAATCTCCCTCTGCCCTATTGAATTCCATTTTACTTCTCCGCAGGAAATGAACATTCGGACTTGAAGCCTGTACCTGAGAAATAAACGAGCAAGTCAGGAGTTTCCATAGTTAGGTCGCCAACAGTATCAAGTGGTTCAGAGTTGCGTTAAATATACTGTAAATTTATTACAGACACTTCAGGGAAAATCTGAACTTCACCAAAAGATCCTCTGTACACAAAACAGGCCGTCAGTTAAAATCAGCAACCGATTAGCATTTTTAACAAAATACATTAAACGCATGGGCATCACCTGTCAGGGTTACGATCTTTTTGTAAACAAACTTTATTCAAACACACAGGTTGGCACTGGATAAGAAGGAAGTGATAAAACCTTGTCTACTTGGCACACATATGAGACAATTCGCATTACAAACTCCTCAGCCACCATCCTAATTCACCCAGGGCACTAGATAGGATTATCTATCCTTTAGTATATTTGTATATTCGGTATTGACCTGTCTGCGATCCAGCTGCTCTCCACACGCTTCTATTTATTCATATCGCTTTGATACATTCTTGCATTCATAGACTGTTCAACATACTGCATTCAGTGATCAACAAAATTAACAGTGTACACGCATTTTTTACCACATGGCCATCAGCAGGGTGTTTTTATGGAATTTAACGGAGTTTATTTAGAATTCTGAGTAAACGAAACGGCCGTGGATATCAAACAACGCAAATATTTTGATAACAGATCATCAGTTCTTTTGAAACGGGTGTTTGGAGTCAAGTAAACGAGGTTGCGTCATAAGGTGAAGTAAGAGGTAGCAGAGAGAAACTAAAATACAAATGAGTACTACTCAGTTTTCTGCTTGTGAATGCAGACATATTGACTTCGATTGGGTTAGTTCACACTTGTAGGGGTAGAGATTAACAGGCAGTTGGGAAAAAGTTATTAGCTTTTACATTGCAGTATAACCATCTGTGACATATAACGCCACATTTTAACTTTCAGACCTGACAGCAGCAGGCGAAAGAAGTGGTGATAGTAGAAATTAAAAAGCTTTACCCTAATGATATCATTCAGCTACTGCGGGCTGTGAACGACAACAACATTTCTTCTCACAAGTCTACGAGGACTATTGCGCCATTGAGGTCATCTCACAGTCATCGCAATAGTTCTATAGCCTAGTCCTCGGCAAGCATACTTTGTTGAGGCAGATATGTGTGAATGCAGTGTCAGCTGTTGCTTGTGTCGGTGTTGACCTCTGACGCTTAAGCTTCATTGTTTCTTGCCAGTGTTGATTTATCTACCAAACACTTAAACACAAATATATTTACGCTCGTAGTTCACACGCCGATATCTTTTATCTCTGATTCCAAGGTTTTGGTACTGGTGCCACCATCACTTACATAACAGCTACACACAATTCTGTGGCAAAGATTTGTCTATCATTCAGCTTGAAGCCAACGACTAGCTCAACGTATGGCATGTGCTTATGAATTTGACCTTCTTTCATTTGGTTCACATACATCCACCACCAAAACCGAGCTCAACTGGAGTAAGGCCGACATATTTGGAATGCCCGTTTCATGTAAAATCTCTCTGCTTGTGCAATTTTATTCAAACTACTGGTCTGATACGGCGGGAGTAAAATGCTCTTGGGTAGCACTTCTGACGCCTGTAAAGTATTTGAGCCTTCCCGCTAAGAAGAAGGGTGTTTAACACACAAGTTTGGTAACATATCCTCGTCTCAATATTAGGTACAGAGTTTCTCACTTCCCTACTAAGCGTCGAATGACTGCTGAGACTTACGGGTTGATGATGCTTAGTGTGAAAAGATTGCTGGCTTGACAGTATAGATTCCAGGCAGGTAAGTTCCTGTACCACCTTCAAAATAAGTTTACCGACCCGTGGATTAAGAGTGCCACCGACGTTTTGGGTTCTGGCGGTCGTTCGAATTCTGCGTATGCAAGTACAAGACTGTTGAGAAGTTTTGGAAGAATATTCAGTAGTGTGTACCATTTGGACAAAGAAAGACAGTCCAACGACGAGGATTCACGGGAATTTTATCTTCACCGGTGATCAGTCAGATACACAAAGGTTACCATCATATTTTGAGTAAATAGCCAATTCGTCCTCCCGGATACGAAATACCTAAAACAGCAGTAGTGCGAAAAATGTATCAAGTTGCCTCGAGACAAGTATACGAACTCATTTCATTTTATTGGTGCTTGAAAAAGTCTGTTAGAATTCAAACTGTGACAAATGATATTCCTTATACTGACTCGTTAGCAGATGCTGTCAACCCAATTAGCTTAGTTGGGCATTCAGTCTTGCCGTAGAGTGCGTGGGGACTTTTTCTCGTAATATCCTTAAAAGCCTCCAATACGTGAGTGGAGACACAAAGTTTTCATTTGCGCCACTAAAGTGAAAGTATCACGTCGATGGTTTAGCTCCCACTACTGAACCAACTATGAGGTTAAAAGTAAACTCATTGTGCAAGTAAGCGTAACCTGTTGTGAATCACACGGACAATACCTATTTTAACGGAGTGGGACTAATGATTTATTGATGGTTCTCACGTTTCATTTATGAGCCCGTGAACTGTGACGGCCTTGGGGATGTGTATAATGTGATGAACCGTTTCTTCTACCTAGCACTGACAGTGAAGCTCGTGAACGTGGTCGGAGAGAACGAAGTCATTCCAGGTGATTCATCATCGATTTTCGGAGCCTTGTCACAAGTAAAACACATAGCAGCCCTACAAGACACCCCGTCCTCGAAATAGAAGGGCTATCCCAATCTTTTACATTAGTAGAGATCTTGGCATTTTCCAGTTTATCGTCTGAGATGTAGTGTTCTCGGGGGTATGGCTTCCGTTCATAGTGTAATTTTACGTAAAAAACGGCGATCAAGTTGTCTTAACAACTCGACCAGGCGAACGAAAATATTGCAATTCACACAGACATGCCAGAATGAAATGTACGTCGAAATCTGCCATCAATTTCGACTCCTGATGTTTCACCATCTCTTCAATTCTTTTGCAAACAGTCAGCAATTTCCCCCCGTGGGTTGTGATCTCTGAATGTATATGCAGAAAACTCGGACTCAACATGCTGTGAAAATAAATGGCGACTCATCGGCTTTAAATTGTTTTGAGTTGATTATGTGTTCAGTAGAAAGGTGACTGTCAGTTACAAGTAAGAACGTTCAAGAACCTGCCAAGATTCTAGTTTATCTCTACAATATTGTAAAAGGATTCTTAGTTACGGTTACTAACACAACTTAA
>JTDE01007888.1:0-18617 GCA_014338405.1 Paragonimus skrjabini miyazakii | reverse complement strand
TGTTAGTAATTATTTCAGCAAATTTGCTTGATATAAATCAATTGAATAACAAAACTTACCCTCTTTTATCTCTCCATCATCCAGCTTTATTTGGGATACATATATTTCATTTGTATGATTCTCTATGTTTGGTAAACTTTCTAAACAGGTTAGGAACAAGGGCAGTGGATTACAGCTTTACTGGTTAAACGTAAACAACTAGGTGATTGCCGAAACTCTGAAATGAATTGTGTAATAGCCAGAGGAACGGCTACACGAAATATCAATCTCATCCATTACACACCGTGTTGGCAAACGGAAATCGCAGTATTATGTTACTGAACTTGTCATATTAACAGTTTTTTTATTATCGCTAGTCGATGATGTTTTCCTCGGTATTCTAATGAATATCTGTGGGAACTAAAATGATTTGCCATCCACTGAACAGTATACATACATTTCAATCATTCTGTATTTAGTATTTTGTTGCTGAGATTATTTTAACTTCACATTGATCTCTATTTCTTCCAAAATATTTTCCAAAAAATATAATTTCACCGCGTGCAATCTTCAGTGGTATCCACGCTGAAGATTCACATCTAACTAAAGCGAACATAAACGACAGTTGTGATAGTTAGACACAACATCCCTGATTGATTTATTTTCTGATACCCAAAAACGTAGTAAGATTTAGTGACGGCAATCCAAAAACTTCATTGTTTTTTCTTGAAGTTGTTCTCATCACAAAGTAGGTGATTCGTTAGAATTACCAGGTTATTTTGTTAATTATGTGAAGAGTATTGCATTGTTTCCAATAGTTCTTCGTCTGAGCTGTGATGTTTGGCACTGATTGAATGGCCTTTTGCACTACCGTACTCAACCAAAGTGTACCTTAACACATTTTCACGTTTGCATTACAATGACGTTATTAATGGATAGATTAGTTGTCTGTTGAGCAATCAATTGTTAAAAAACATCCAGGAATGTATTACTGTCAAGCAATAAATTGAAGAGGCAGACCGCTTACCATTTTCCTCTGCTTTCAGCTCTAATTATGGAAGTAGTTACACAATAAATAATCACCAGTCTGCTTGTCAGTTGTATAATGATTATTTGAGTTGTTTAAACAAATTCAGATGAGACCTGATTGACTGGATAGTTAGCAGTATCTAGTAAACATCAATAAAATTGTTCATACTCAACATATATGGTTGTGACAACCCGGATTTATAGTGTGTTGAGAAATTGTGTGACACGCAATGAATGTACAATGTTTAAAAATTCATGTAATGAACCTTTGGAAAATATGTCACCTTTTCGGTCTTTAGACATAACGGCTGAAGCAATTTTTCAGACAGCTCGAATAACAGAGTTCATATATACAGCTTAAAGTGTAAGTAGTAGTTTCAAATGACTCGCATCTTGGTTTGGTGCAAATACGTGTTGTGTACCCCATGCTTCAGTCCATCGTATCTCTAGTGTTCATAGTAATTGATTCTGTGCAAAAGTACACAGGGGTTCCGAACGTTTAGCAAGTTTACTTCACAGTATAAACAGTCGGCCACCATAAAGTCAAATCGTTGTCTCCTGTGGTGTAAGTAGTATGTTTTTGTTTGTCAACAGTTTAATATCAAGCAAAAATTGTCGGCGTACTTCAATTAACGGAAAAGACTGATGAACATCTTACTGTTTTTCTTCTCTTCCAGATCTATGCACGAAAATTTAAATGACAAATTATTAGCATCCTCAGCCCTATTACCAGAGCTTACACAACATGAGTTTAGCCAGAGTGATGACAAAGCAAATTCGTTCAGTGGAACAAACGACTTGTGTCTGCACATCGTGTGCATCCATTCTTATGTGTTCACCACAGGAACGATACTGATGTGAACAAGTCTCAGCCTCGTGAGTATTTGAGAGATATCGCTCGTCCATATATAAGTTCATCAGCGCAGAAAGAAGACATATTTTGCGATATGTTAACATTTCGTTTACCCTCATCATTCATACGCGTAAAACTTGCCGGTTATATATGATACACGAATAGAGATAGACACGTATAGAATCACACCACGTATTATGTCATCGCCACCGCGGCAACTCAATGGGTTGCTTCAACCACTTTTGGGCACATAGCGCCGGCTGGTGAGTTCTGATCAACATGGCTTCGATAAAGGCCAGTAGCTTTGGGTTCTGTTGACGTAACAACATTTTGAATGATCTAATTAGGTCAACCTGGTGACCTGTTATCATGAGGTGTCTGGCAATCGATGATGCAGGGCTTCGAGTAACGGATTTACCGGTTCCAGATTGTTGTGTCATGAGCTGTCTTACCTAGTTCGGGACGAGTTCTGCCACTCGCTGAGATAGCTGTCGTTCTGTTCTGCTTATGTAAACGTTACCGCCACTACAAGTGAACTGATAGACGACGTAAGAGACAGAATGTTCGGACAGACTGCGTCCGCGACTGTATAGAACGGGTCCTTTGGTGTTTTGAGCCGAGCGTAATTGGGCAGCTGCATACGTACGGGATAGCGCACTTTGCATTTTGTGCATGATGTCATTTGTCAAACGATCTCTTATGAATTGCAAAAATATGAATATATCTTTCTTTTGAGCTGTTTGTACTGGCTCACTACATTTGGTCACCCTGCTGTGAATGTCTATGAACCTTTCAGGATATTTGTTTGTCAGCAACGTTTTTCTCAGCATTTATTGTTCTATCTTCAGCTTATCAGGGGTGCCAATATGTCTGGCCCTATGGAATAGGGTTTTGACCAAACCCCTCTTGCATGCTATCGGAGCAAAGCTGGAGAGCTGAACATATTGTCCACCCCATGTTGCTTTGCGATGAACCGATTGCTGTAGTGTTCCATCCTCACCCCTGGTGATGAGTACATCTAAAAAAGCTAAACTTCCATTTGATTGCCTTTCGTGAGACAAAGACAAGTTCGTATTAATTGAGTTAAGAAGATTTAAAAACAAATCAAAATGGTCAATGTCCGTCAAAATCAATGTACAACCACCAACATACCGTTTGTATAATAAGGATTTGGCAATATTATCTGTGACTTGTCGTTCAATCATTCCCAAAAAGATACCAGCTAATGTTAGGCCTAACAAACTACTCATAGCCATTCCGTCTGTTGTGACCTCAATAGACGCCTGGCTTGAGAATTCGTTTATCGCGCACTCCCGTATATGTCATCAAAAATCAAACCACAAACGCGTACGCTCATTTGCACGTTAGACATGCATTCACATACTTCCGGTGAAAGTACGTCGACATTCGCCTTGGTGGAACTTCCGCCATAGCGCGTGCACACTATTCAGATAGTCTCTTCTTGTCTGTCATCTCCCTGGCGTTCGGAGCTTGCCATTCGTTCCTGAATGTCACCTGTGGGTAATACATTACTTGTGAGTAGTATACTACTCACAACGAAACTGCCTGACATACAGCACGTCTACTTGTTTATGAGAAAGTCCTTCAAAATTGAACGTTACATTTTCTGTACCCTCTAGTCTTCATAATGCGTGGTGTGATTGTGCACGTGTCCATACCCTGTCTATCCCTATTTGTGTATTATATATAACCGGCATTTCTTACGCGTGTGATTGATGAAAGTAAACGAAATGTTAACATATCGCAACATATATAAGTATACGTGTACATGTGTGTGTTTGTCGTCCGTCTCACATGTGACAATGTGATAGGTAGTCACGACTGTATGAACTGAAATATTCGTGCTGACCCTTTGTCGCCCAACTGAATCATACATGTGGCTTCATTTTAGTACCTGCAATGTGATGAGTTAAGGAGAGGAGACTTTGTCAGCAATACTCGGGTTTGATCAATGTTAAACAGCTCGAAAAATATCGAAGGTTGACTGTGTGTGCGCGCTACCATGACTGCTTGAATACCTGCACGAATTAATTTTGGATAAGCAAACTGGGATGATGTATTCGATTTACAACGCTCGGGACTGTCGCCCTCTGGTTTCAAATTTGTGTTTTTGGTCATAAGCATAATTTTCCAAATGGAAATCCACCTAGACAAAGTCAACAGATTGTGTACAGATTAACTGACCTCGTTGTTTCTGTAGAAGTTCTGTTTGCAAGAAAGTGCATTGTTATCAGTCGCTCGCGTCTAATGATATATTTAAGCCTATTTTCGTTTATGGTGAAATCAACGATAAAAACTGCCCAAGGGGTTTTCGTATTTATAAAAGTTCACACATTTATCAAAGATAATGCGTATTAGGAATGTCACGCTGTAGCGTTCTCATGTTTGACTGATATAATGTTTATGGCTAACCTATACAATTCCATGAAACCTGGCCGACAAAGACACTCGCACACGAATGAACGCCAGGCTTAGAGATTACTAATGCAAATTTTTCATGTGTTACCGTGGGTTTTCCATAGAAATCGACTATTATTGCTTCAGCGAACGTTCACCAAATGCATTGTTGACGAACCAACTAAGTAACAGATTATTGGAAGGCATTGATGTGATTTGTGTATCCTTTTTATATGGCCTTAATAGTACTTATGAGAAAGTGTTTGGCTTTTCCAGAGACGCCTGGAAGTAAATTGGCTCTACAGTTTATGCATGTTAGCATGTGACTTGTATGTTGGCAAGAACATGAGAGTTTTAGTGAGGTACAACATTATTTCCGAACACATGAAGTCAAGTCTCTGAACAACAGAATACCGTAACCGTAAAAAGATAGTTTGAGTCTGTTCAGATTACACTGTGTGTTTGTAATTTGTATGATACTGCGTCAATTACAAGAAGTAGGTTCTTATACATCAAGTATACAATTAGAATAGTGAATATCTCACCCATTTCTTCATTCTTCAGATCTACTTGGGAAAAGGTGTGTTCACTTTCATTCAACATCCCTCTCAAATCTTTACGTATCATAGCAATATCAAATAGAGATTATAGTACATATTCGTAATAGAAACCATCAAGATAAAGCACATGTTGCTGTTTCAAAATCAGTGTAAACAATCCTTACGATTACCACATTTGAGTGCGTGCGGTCTAATTGTTGTAAGCATCTATACAATAAAGTCTTCTATGTTACTACAACCCAAATAGAAATTATGCATAAGTTCCCATTTTGTTAGTGAACGTTGGTGTAGCTGAGTTTTGTCTAATCGAGATTATATGATATGGCATTTAATCGCGAAACTATTCGAATGTAATTATGCGATAGCGTACATTGATTGTAGTAACCATGAAATACTGGTATATTGGTAATTTGCTGCATTCTGTGTTTTCTGTGTGTACGAAAAACGCAGTACCATTAGCAGTGATGATAGGTAAAAGTTTTGCCATATCTAAACAAACGTTGAATTCCAAGGTTACGTGACTGATTAAAATCATATCTAGTTGATGGTAATCTAATCAAACAGCGTCACTTTTGAATCACCGAGTAAGAGTGCATTTTGACAGTAAAGCTATTTTCAAGGTATACAGATCAATGAGACACAAATAAACCAATCTTTGTTGGATGATAATTTGGGCCAGATGGTCTACTCAAATTGATTCGTCGTGAAACTTTGGGTAGTGACTGTTACATCTTTCATGCACAGCACGAATGAACTGGTTGACTGGCCACATATCTACTTGAACATTCAATGTCCATTGTGTGGGTTTGCAATGCGAGCCGATCAAATGCGTTAGGCTGTTAATCGCGATGACCTGAAAAGTACCATCCAGCACATTCAAATGCGGTAAACAGGCACGATCCCATACCTGTCTTGAATCCTCACCTATAAATACCGGCTAAAACTGACGTGTTAAACCACCAGTAGGTTATACGAGGGACAACGATCAAGTGGTGGTTGTCTACCGAAATTCGATGTAAACAATTTTGACACATCATCCCAACAAACAATTGGTAGTAACGGGTAGGCAACTAACCATTTCGCTCGCTATGTTCACCGACATTCTACATACTGGTGTGAGTTATGAGATCACTTGGCCAGCCTATTCGTACTGTGCGTGTGATTAGCTAAGTAATACTTGATAAGCCTATTCAATATGCTGAAAGCAGTAAACCAGTGTTACACACTGACCCAACTGGGAATGCGTTTGATAATGAAAACGTAAAAAACTTGCACTTTCAGCCAAAATGTCATTGCTGAAGGATATCAGTAAACTGTTTGGATTTAGAACTTGGTTGGCAATAAAAATAGTCTACATTTCCGACACTCAGACGAAGAGCGACAGCACTTCTCGAAGACGCTCACAGATTTGCTGTCTTGAGTTCTGTCGATGGTTACAACGTTCAGATTGGTTCAAATGCGTGCAACTCACATGTTTTTTAGTCACCAATATATGTTTGGATCGCAACGTGTCTTCTACATTTGCATGCGCACATTTGACAGCTATGTTGGTTGAGATTTGGTCATTTTACTGATTGCCGTTCTAGCAACAACATCTCTTCTACTAGCGTTATCTACGTAGAGATGTAACTTTGTTAAATTGGTTGATCACGTGCTAACCAGTAACGTTTATTTGATTGAAACAAACAGAAAACAGTCGTGATTGGCTGAGTAATCACCTAAACAAAAGATTGAAAAACATCTGGCTTACTGTCTTCTTCTTCCTTCAGACCTGATTAGCAAAAGCATCACACGTCAGCAAATAATACTTCCAGGCCTGTAACTCATTGTTTCGCAAAACCTGTCAGTGTTACTCAACGAGATCTGAGACAAAGCAGTGTTTGAACTGGGCCATTATTTCAGCTTTGATATTAGTCGTTAGGTAGATGCATTTTTGCAGTCTCGAAATTGTGCAAAGTTTGTCTACTACGGTTCCTTTAAAAATTGAGGTCACAAGTGTTGTGTGTTGTACAACTTGTACCGGAATGTGTTTTCTTGCCTTTTCGAAAATGCTTAGTAGAGACTACTGAATTCGTCCGAACAAATGTAAATCGGAAAACAAGTCAAAATGAAAAGCCAATAGGCAATTGCTGTAAATCCATTAATATTGCTGTGGAGCAGTAATGCTGACAAAGGGAACTTGTTGCAGTCTGTTGTGCTTCACAGTCTGATTGCCTGGTGTGTTCAAAGGCGGTGTTTTGAAAGTAAACCCTTGCGACAACAGAATGTAGACCGATTTTTAAACTACCAAATTTTTAGTTTAAATTGACTGCTCTGTCTGTCAGTTTAGAAGGATCAGTATGTAAAACTTTGAACTAAACACACGTCTGTGTACGTGTTGATGTATTCATTTGAACTGACTTCAAGTTTCACGCTAAAGAATATTATCAACTATAGGGAGGTCCGTGATGTGGTTTTCCTTCATCAACGCTCTACACATTAAACACGATCTCCGTATTCAACCACAAGTAGAAATAACCGACTGCATTCTCTCTCAGCTTCCCTATACGGATTCTAACACATCAATTATGTTCGAATTGTCAATATCCAGGTATGATCATGTTGGTTTGCACCACCAAAATTCCATATCTTTTGTGCACAACCACATGTTAATGACTGCCAGTGAAGCCAGAAAGTCAATTTATAGCATTCAACAATACAGTTTTATAAAATAACCCTTGTGGGCTTATATTCTCCGATGTCGATCCTTTCGGCGTACCAAAATTGACGGAAATTGGTTGCCAATGGCGCATCGACAGTGAGTCCCGTTTGACCGTTGTTACACGCTATTTTTAAGGTAGGGTGTTAATGATGGAATCTGTTGTTGCATTCATTGATTGCATCATCTGGTTCTCGATTTAATGTCACATATGCTTGCTATTTATGATCCGTGATTGATGCATAATTCCGTCAAGGGCAGTGACCTCATATCCGTTTAAATTTTGAAGAGTGATGTGTGATTCTATTGGCGTCGATACCTGCTTTTTGAGTGAAGGTACCGAGGAGCAGATAGTTCTGTAAAATTTGATTAGTCTAACACCATTCACTACTCCATAATAGTTGTTTGTGTCAGCAACACGACTTTATACATTTCACTGAGAAGGTTTAAATCCGTAATCATTCGTAAAACATTAAGTTTAACCAATTCTTGTAGAACTGTCTGACTGATGTTAAAATGAACCGAGAAGGGAACTTGTAGTCTAGTGAATTGCGTAGTTCACTTTCCAGCCTTGTCATAGAACGCTCAAGTTTAACCTACTAGAGTAGTATTCAGAATTGATCATATTTATATATATATTATTAGCATAATGCTGTCGCAGTGTTTGTGCTTATCAGTCTACATACTGCTACTACAGAACACCGACTGTTTGATTCTTTCGTTAGGTTTTCTAACATAACAGATGAGAAGAATTTAGGAAAAACAATCCGTTGTCTTCTCAAGAGCGATGCAAAAAACTTTGTTTAAATTGTTCTTCATGCATAATGTCTAACACTAAATAAGTAGTCAACAAACCTCTAATATATTGGAACTTCATTCGGAAAACTGGAAGTCTGATACATCAGCAAAATAATGCGATATAAACTAAAACCGTTTTTGAGGAATTTGCTACTTTCACTCTGTCTACAATTCAGATGTATTACAGCGCGAAAACAATATATCAAATGCAGAACTATGGAAGGTTTCTTATTTTGCCTGTGGACAAACTGATATTCACTTCATGTTTATCGGTCACAAATATTATACGACAAATCGTTTCAAACGATCGAACGGCAAGAATTACAACTTCATATTGTATAAGATCAAATTGTTTATATCATATTCAAACATTTTAGGGTTTGCATTTCATAAGACAAACTGGATTATCTTTGAGAAAAGATGAGGTGATAGCCGTTATGGTGAGGTAAATCTCATGCTGGGCAAAAACTATTCTGTACAGATATTGCTCATAATTGCACGAAAATCCATCAGTGCAAACTACTTTGTCGCCAGCTCTGTTTGACGAGTATAATCTGAAATAAGCAGGTACATAGGTGCTACATTTTTCAAACAGTTTTCCTTGGCACTTCAGCCAATTTTAATATTATTGTTGTGTATTTTACACTTATGAATGTAATATTATTGTGAATAAAAGTGTTAGATTTTAACAATTCACTCAGATATTACGTCAATTACTCTGAAGTGAATTAGAACATTTTGTTAGTCTTTGAATAAATCGAACCGTCATAGTTTGATCATGTGACTATGAGAACTTTGGTTAAGATTGATCATCATTTTAGACCGATTTTATAATTCCCGTTACTTCAGAGATAGAGGAATGACTTACCTTCTACTTTTTTTCTCAATGCTGTTTGCAAAATTATTTTGATGAACATCTGCAGTATATCTCGAAATCTGTTATGTTTTATGCTTCCTAAACACATACACAGGTATAGTGGAGATCGGGAAGAATTTATAGCGTGTAATCATAACAGAGAGAGAAGATTGCATTTTCAAACCTTAAAACGGATTAATCTGCTGCAGATAACTGACAGACTGATTTGGTTTAAGTCCGATCGAATGTGCCACTTGCGCTGCTACGTGTTTTGAATAAACTGTTCCAGAATGCAAAATACAAATCATCATCTCTGTTTTGTTTAACAGCTTACCACTTGTTTTGTTCAAAATGGTCATGTTGTGTTGGTTTTACCGCAGATCATCCGTTACTTTTTGGATGTATCAACGAGATAACTTAAAATGTTGTGCCCTCCCGCCACATTTGATCCAATCCGAGAATACGTTCAGCATTCATTTCATGCAAACAGGGCCTAGTTAATGCAACCCGTATGTAATAGTTGGCGGACCACCTTCGTGTTCTAAAATCTCGATCATTTTAAAAGGGACCAAACGATAATTCGGATCATGTGACACAACAATTCGCATGTGATGACTTGATGTTGTTCAACTAACCTCCGTTTTATACAACTGGCACAAATTATAACTAAGCGATACAACACGCAGGTTTATCTGTGTGTATGTAAGAAATAACCAATGGCCATTTACAGTCATCTTGCTCCCTTAGTACTTGTATCATAAATTCGCAGTTAAATTGGGCATTATTATCGCATGACTTGTTCTAAATCACTTTTGCTAATTACTTACTACCACACAATATGATTGGGAGCTAACTGATTTATACCAAGCTACAACGCAGACACATTGAGGGTTGTTTCTCTTACTTGATATCACTGGTTACATTTCGGAAACCACCTGCCTTGCATTTTGATTCTATCCTGACATTCGAATTGGTCGCTATCGTGACTAAACTTTCGTCGGACGAACGTCCAATAAACTTACTTTTCGTGTGTAACTAATTTAACTAACTGTTTGAAAGTACTAACGTGGTGAATAACGCACGTTTCAAGTGGACTCAGAAGATGTGTCTACATTTGTCTCAATCGTTCTTTATTTTAGTTCAAAATAATTTTGAGCCGTCGCTTCCCATGTGTTGACGTCAAACATAACTCGATTGGTTTCAGTGTTCACAAATGGTCTTCTAATCATAGTTGATAGTACTTGCTAGTTAGGCATTTTGCCGATGATTTTCAGAACAAACTTGTAAACGGTTGCGCTTAGTGTTATTATTACATATCTGACTCAGAACCTCAGTAAAACCAGGTGAATTAATTACGATTTCGGGCAGTGAGTTAGAAAATATGAGAATCCTACACCAATGCCTCACAGATCGAATGCGTAAATATGGGAATAAATATTTTGCTCGACTTATTGCTACTAGCAAACTTAAAGTACACGAGAACAACAGCGAAGTCGTTGTACTCGGTCAGATGAAATTATCAAGATTGCTACTAGTATATAAGAAGAGGATGGAGGTAATTGTAAACTGTATATAGGTTCCTATTCAAGTCACTTAGATAGTTTAGTCCATCAAATCTTCGTGGCAAGTCAGGTTGGTTAAACCATGACCAACTGCAAATTTTCATTTATAATATTCACAGTATATTTGGAATCTTTAAGTTTGGAGACTTTTACAACCAACCGAACCCTTATGTGATTACTTTTATATCTGAACAAAATGCTCAGAAAACTAACATTACACCGTTTGTACCCGAATCTGTTGAATTCCTACGGGTGTGTGCTAGAAACGGTTTGAACATGCAAAGAGGTTGAATCACAACAAAGTGAGAACACAAGACAACAACAAAATCACAAACATTTGTTCGTTTGCATACAAAACAGGTTGGTGGTGTCCAATTTTAAGCCTATCTGGGTTTCCTAATCGACAATTGTTTTGGAATGCAAGTATAGCACCAAAGTGGTTCGTGTGACCACCACCGTGTTGCGTCATCCGACGAGGCTTCACAGTCGATATCCTTGGTTTCTTCAGTCCGTTGTTGTCAGATTTCATACTGCCATGTTCAGTTAAGACATCACACTGTGTACGAAAACGAAGGAATTAATTCAGCGTGTTGTCCATAAAAGGAATACCCGGACTGATCAATACCCTCATCGCGACAGCTTAGTACCATGAACATAAGAAAAAGTATGGTCAGTTCACCATACAACCTGGTTAGGTGGGTTTGCAGGGGTGATCCGTTGTAAAATGAACATAGTCACTTAGGATAGATTTTTCCTAATAACGGTTAACCAGAGGGACTCGTAACGTTCAATAAATTTATCATGTCCAAATTCTTAACCGAAAATCGCCATTTCCTACTCTCATATTGCTTAGATATGTGCGAACTGTATAGGCAGAGACTGTGGAATCTACAACCACAAAATCCGCCAATAGAAGCATCACTCTGAGAAGAATTAAACATGTGCTTGTACACACCCGTTCGCGATGGGCAAATCTATAAATGCAATGAAATTTCGATTTTAGATACAGTATAACCCAAACAACTAGGAAATACTTTCTGACCGTTGATGAATTCCAGTTTTACAAGCCGTCTGATTAAGGCGTCGATACCATTCAGGTATTGTGAGAAAGGATTCAATTAATCTTGTTCAAAGATCACAAACACGTCGCCTACAAGGTGCCACACAATAGATTGTGGCTAATCAACCCGGACAAAAATATTCGCTAAACGTATTTGCCAACGTGGTTATGTTTCAAGGATTCCATATCTAGTTCTTCCTTTTGGTCAGCTTCATCGAGCAATAACTTGCACCATTTTGGGGATATCGCCTACATAGTTGTGTGTAGTGAATTGCACATGTTTCAGATCTTTTTTACTATTTTGTCCGAGATTTAATCGAATTTCAGATTTTCCGTAGCAATATTTTAATGATATGTCAAAAACCGGAATACGAATGTGTGCTAATTGTTCTGAAGTTACACTGAAATAAACTATGAAGTAAGCAATCTTAGTTCATACAGATTAGACAGGCGTGTAAAGTCAGTCTTCCAGGCTGATATTCACTGCTACCATACAGAAGTGCATAGGCTGAGTAACTGCTATCGGAGAGTGATCAATACTGTTAACCTTCATTACGAGTATTTCGGTAAGTGACAATCACGTGACCATTCAAGAATATCGGTCATCCCGTTAATCTTTTTCAATCTTAGATATGTACAACAAAAATTTGTTCGTCTGATTGAGCAAAATTCCAGTATGTTGTCCAAAAAAGGCCGGGATGATTGACGATCAATTTGAGTTTGAAAGAATTGGGGACCAACTATTATTTTATTTTAGGAAGTTGGACACACGAATCTAATATTTTCACAATAAAAGGTACAGGCAGTTCGGTCCATGGATATCTCATTTTTCAGCTGTTTCCTGTTTAGCCGCTTATTCTTGTTCACCAAGCGTTGTACTTGAAAGACCTGACTGAAAGTCATTTATGATGCTGTCACATTACCACATGAACGGAATGGGTCAAAAGGGAATTGATGAGTGAGTCGATGACCGTTGCTCATCACAGGTAATGTAATCAATAGTGGCGCATACATTCAAAATGATGCCTTGTCATTCTGTTAACAGTCAATGAATGGTTTCTCAATAAGGGCTTCCCGTAAAAGTGGGTGAAGGCTCAACGAGGACAACGTACTCTACGTACAAGCCTGAAGCATACAAGCTTAACAATGTAAACCTATTTTTGACCAAGGACACTGTTATAAGAGTATGTCACTTGTGAAGACCTGACGAATCAATGACATTTTGATAGTCTGAAACACCAGTTACGTTAGATATAAATGATCTATCTTAAATCCGGTCATAGATTGTTGGTGGTGCAAATGAGAAACCATTCCTTATGAACCAATCATCTAGTAAAAAATCACAATCAGCTGAACGTACAAAAATTTAAACGCATATCACCATATTCGAATCCATGCAAGTGTTTGAATATTCTATCCCCAGGCGTACAACACGTCTTATTTTTTAATTTTTTCTGCAAAATATCTAAATTATTGTGGTGTTTACCATGGAACGAGAGTGAGTTGTTGAGCAAGTGTACTTTTCATCTCTCCTAATACACTAAATGCTTTATGACGGTCTGAGATATCTCTACTGGAAGTCACCGCGTCAAACAGTATACAGTGTGACCATAGGCGTGAATGCAATTTAGTACGATCTTGTTTATCTTGATTCTAAGTTGAAGTTATTGTCGGCTTGAATCCTAATTATCTGAAGGATAAGTCAAAATATCGGCGTTCATAGGTATAGTTGCGGATTCACTCTAGATTTGAATAATACAATCAATTTGTCGAAAAAAGTAAGTCCCTCTGAGGTTTGGTCTCTAGTCGCTCTATCAAAGCAGCAAACACAGAAGTGGTTGCTAGTCACTGTTTGCAGTAGCAGGCTGTTCTGCTGATCTATCATTCTTCCCCTGTTCGATTAGCACAGTTATCTGGCACTCTAGCCAAACTTGCATTATCCGTGTTTAAAATTTTCTTCGATCGTGTTAGTCGTTTTTGCAATTGACTCAAACGGTTGATTTTAGACTTTCATCGAGCTCCCCCGTCGTATAAACTATGTCCGCGTATATGGACAAAAGTTCCCCCGGCAAGTCGATTTATGCAATTCCAGAAGTCTTGCGCCAAGCTTCGACAGCCGCTTTGTTTGTAGATTTATCTTCTAGTACGTTTTCAGTTATCAGCGTGACGTTGGATGTCGGGTGCCTACTCTTGGCATATAGTCTGGGTTATCGTGAAAGTATTACATGTACGCTAACATGAAAAACTATACCCAAGTTTTTCTATAGGGTGCTCTCATTCCAGCCACATTAGTTGGGAACTGGGTCTTCATTCTTCTGACACCGATTTGCCATTTTACAGGCTACGGTTACAAATGAGTTCATGACGTTGGAGACTATTTAGTCGCGAAATGCCGGAAGTATTTGCGAGCAAATTCCCTCTCGTAGTTTAAAACCACGTCCTCCTGTTTGGTCATAATTCATAACACGAGTATTCTGATTATTGATCACACTTGTACAAGCGTGGCTTGGATGGCTCTGAACTATAAATGGCCATTGACGTAATCCATCAAAAAGTGGTACTCTATACACAAAAAGAAAGAAACCTATGGCTGAGATAATGCGGCAGTATACTGCAAAACACAAATATTGACAGAATTCATTGATAGAACTGGATTGAAATCGGTATCTTTTGAATGCACAACCATAAGAGCTTGAAGATATTGAAAGTTATTTGCAATTGTTTTTGTAACAAATTAGTCGATCAAAAAATAAACGAACGTCATACCTTCTGCGTCATTCCGTGGTGCTATTGACAAACAAACGGTGCAGATAAGTGAATCAAATACACACTTAGAAGTGTAACGGACGTTATCTTATTTAAAGTATAAGCACAGCGGCTAATACAATCGGAGGGACTTTATATCCATAAAAGACATGTGCATGAAAGATTATGCTTTTGCATTGGAAGAATTACCAGTAATTGTGGATCGCCATAACATTGTTTAAACAGGCGACAAAAGCGAAATGCTAACTCTCCGCTCCATTACTGCACAGGACTGAGCATTCTCGTCATTCAAAACGGTCTGGTCAAAATGATCTTCATGTATATCAGTCAACCGATCGCTCGACATTTTCTGTATGAGGACAGTCGTTGTTGTTTCCGTCTAATGACCACCACTAGTAGTAGACTTCCTGTCCACGTTTGCTGATGTGAGGCTTGAATGTTCACTTCCGTTTACTGCCGAATTCTTTTGCTACATTAGTACAATCCATGTGCATGAGGTTTCTATCTTCAAGCAAAACTCAACAACATTTCTGAATGCGGGACACGGAGACTATTTCGAGATCATCTGACCCCGTTCGAACTGTCCCCTCGTTTACATAACTGGTTGAAGTTTTGAACAATGCTCGAACATTACGGTAATCCATTTGGAAGTTTGCGAACATTACTTGGTCTTTATGTTCACAGCCTGTACAATGATCCTTATGTGAATCTATTATATATCGTTTCTACGTCTACTTATAATATTTATTGCTATACAAATTTGTCAGATTAATGGAAGTTTACCATGAGACTGGATGGATTGCTAGTTCGTATTCGATAAACAGAATGAGTGTAATTGTTTCTGTCTAATGTTGTATATGTCGTTCAGAAGCAAACTCATCAAGATTGATATGTAACCGGGAAACCGTTCATTATCAGTACAATGAGTGAAAAATACTGTCAAAGCGCAGTCAGTATAGATAAATACCTTATGTTTTGGCATATAGATCTACCGCATTTTTGTTGGGCATAGGTAACTTTCTTGCTAATTGTACTGTGGCGGTGTTTGGCACCGCTAATTGTGAAGCAAGTGATCTGGTTCTCGAGATCCAAGATGATCTATCGAAAGGCGAATGGTATGATGTAAATGATTACACAAAACTAAGTTGATTAGCATAAAAATGCGCTGGATTTTTGTGTTATATGAGGACTTATAAGCAACGCTGAGTTGCTAACTCCGAGATTACCGTGTATAAGTTGGGGTTCATCCTCCTCTAGCCAGCACACCGATATCCCAATTTAGTTGCTTGTGGGAAGTCAAAACGCCAGATATTTCTTATCATTGGTATGATTTTCCGTATATATTTTAGGGGCGAAACTCGCCAATCATGTCTCTCTGGCCCATGAGCTTTCAAACCACTAGAGTGATTTAATGCAGATATACATCACCACGTATTCCCATAACTGTGTTCTCATTAACAGACGACATTCCCTGCTGAGTTTTCCAAAGTAAGTTGATGTAGATTTCACTTACGATCTAGCAAGTACCTACACGAGAGATAAGATCAAACTGAGTCACCACTTCTGCAGTGATAAGCACGAGTTGTTTCGTTCTGTCCATCAATTTGTGTTGTGAACCGGTAGATTCAACCTATTTATTTAGAGAATTTAATCCAACTTCCGTGAAGCCTAATGTGTCATAAACTTTGTTTGGAGTTCACTTGCTTGCGAACAATCTCTCATTACAGTACATACTACTTTAGGCAGCCGTCCTAGGAAATTCTGGGGTAATAATACTGTCATCCTCAAGGAAAAACCCAGGACAACATCGCCCGAATGCACCCTTCCTTATATGTCTGACTATTCTTTGTCCGTAATACGATCGACACTAGCCTCTATAAGAAAGCAGCCACTAACCATCACCTGGCGTGCATCTTTGATAAAAGATGCTTTGCTTTACTTTCGTGTGAGAATGTTTGTCCACTCTGATGCAACTGATTTTTGCGAATTATCTGATCGCGATAATGAATTGCGGATTAATGTCTCGTGTGGTTTGAATTCATTCACAATGGCGTCATCGCTAGCGTTTTTGAGATATGAATGATCCGAGGAACATTTATATAAGTGAAGCTGTGATTATTTCCATCATGAATATTTCAAAAAATGATCAATTTATCCAACAAGTTTTTTTCACGGCTACATATTCTATGACATATTGCGTTATCACGGCATATTATTTTTATATCACACCATCTCCGTTTTTTGTTTGAATGTTCTATCAAATTGGTCCCACACAATGAACCAAAGTGAATGATTGTATCCATCGATCTTTATATCAGAACCAACTGAAAGATATGCTCATAAACGTGTATAATGCATCAGAAGACTTCAGGATCACCTCAACCGATAACTGTCAACATTTCCATTTAATTACTGTTTGCATTTCAGTAGCCAGATAATTTTTTGGGTTATTAATCTGTCGAGGAGAGAACATGTTTCATGATTACGAAAGGTGTACAGGAAAAAGTGGTGACTACATTTGTTTTGACAACTTGGTCCCGTTAATTCACTGGCGAAACTCCATGCAATGTCTGACAGATATGAGCTTGAAGATTTGCATAGATCTGCAAAACTTTTCTACAAGAATGGCTACTCAATGTAATCCATTCAGAAGGTAATATGAAAAGTAGAGTTAAAACACATGTCACCTTCTGTGAAGAAGAAAAGTGCGTCTACTAGTCTCTCTTTACAGAGGGATTCTATAACCGAAATTATGCAATCAATGACAGAAGGTCCGTCTAAACAACCCACTTTGCTGCTCAGTTTTGTGAGTTTCCGTCCAGCACCTTTTGACGTGTCACGATCCAAAACCAAACTTCCACGTTCTACAAGCGACTGTTTAGTGTCCTAATTAAAATCAACTAATGAATTGGTGTCCTGTGGTCCTCCATGCTCGACAAAGTGGTCATTTCTGTCATGTGTCTAAACAGTATGTCTTATATTCGTTTACGGATTGTGTTAGATTGCCAGTTGGTGCAAATGCATTCGATGTTTGAAACAAGGGAGACGAAAGCTGGTGATCATCAGTTAGCTCTCTCAAACTTGACTTGAAACGGCCGGTACCTTACTAGCAACTGGCTGTATTTCTACATGTGCAATGACTGAGTCTTTGCTTACCCAAGGTGAAATAAAGCTTGTTTTTGCTACTTACTTCGCGACAAAGATCGATTAGGTGACATATACTGTGTATTCCTCGTCAGTATAATTAACACTTTATGTAACCCATCCAAGTATCGTTGAGGTTAATAGGCTGACAGTTACATGCCGAAAGTCGGCGATCTATTTGTACGTAAGTCATGATTTCATCACAAATTAGAACTATATACATGGAGACATGGAACACGATCAAATCCGGACAGCGTGACACTCGATTGTTGCAGTGGTATAATGAGTCTGTCAACGCATCAGTTGTCACCTGGCCAACTAGAAGATGTCGTGTTGTTTTACTACATTAAATCAGCTCCTGTCACTGTTTCCCGTCAAGAATGAATGGTTACTTTCATAGGCTAATGATGTGACTGATGTCTTTCGTTCTTTAATTGTGTGTAAACCGTCTTACAAAAAACGGCATATTTACTGTGTAAATTTGCATCGCCTGCCACGTTCACGTTTTGTACCATGGTGTTAGATGTTCAGGACATGATGAACAATGAGGTACAATTAGGTACATACAGTGGGCTTGTGCAAAAACTGTTCAATCGATTAATGAGCAGTTTTAAGCCAACGAAAGAAGATTGCTCATGACCGGTTGGTACGCTCACTAGTTCATATTGTACCCACATGATCTGGGTGTAGTGCACCCTGGAAATTACCTTGAACATTTTGTTGTCCAAGATTGTATGGGGTAACTCTTGTCCCTACAAGAATACAGTTGTGTTGACAAGCTTAAACTCTTTCTGTCACCTACTGTCCTTGAGTTCCTGTCTAGCTGTATATGTATAGTCACATCTTCCCAAACGATCACATGCGAGTGAAATGAAAATGCTAAGGGTATAAGAA
>JTDE01007886.1:1752-24323 GCA_014338405.1 Paragonimus skrjabini miyazakii | reverse complement strand
TTTCTGTCTTGAACCACTTTTGTAGCGGAGGATTATGATCGATCTTTCCACCGGGGAGAGAAAGTGCTGAATAGAAGTGATAGAGTGAACAGATTTCGTAAGAGGATGGGTACATCCTCACCTCCTTGCTTGATAACGACAGGTGGGATACCATCAGGTCCAGTGTGGATTGTGGGTTTAACGGAAGCCAACTGTGAGCGGATATTTCTAACATCAATCGGAATATTGCACAGAACTTTTGTTGTTTTCAACGGGATAACGGGTAATACTGTGCTCTCTACGCTAAACGCAGCAGCGAAATGTGAGTTGAAGAGTTCACATATTTCTACTGGGTCATTGACAACCGTCTGATCGTTGAGAATTACAACATTTATAGGAGGGACCCTCATGGAATTTCTCCGTCTCATCAGTCGCATTAGTCTTATGCTCCTTTGCTCACTGCCAACCGCAAGCTATTCTTCGTTCGCATGACGCCGATGCGTTCTGTATTCTATATGTTGAAACATACTGCTCACTTGCATTACTAGCGAGAATTCCAGTTTTCTTCTGTTCATCGACTTAAGTTTGCCAGTCTCTTTTGCAGCTAGGACTCTACCTTGCACATGAGAATCAACGCGTTCTGACTTTACGGGGGCCGGAATATCGATATAAAATTGGAAGTGGTCGATAAATTCCTCGGTTGCTACTTTTGTGTCCGGTGTAAGAAAGGATGTATTCCAATTTAAGGATATTTTTAAGGAAAAAGAGGATACTTCAATTGATGCATTCTTCCGAATGGTAGAATACAGTTGTCGGTCTTATAACTGTATTTAAGTCAAACTGACACTTGACGATAGTATGGTCACCTCCTGCAAATTGTTGCAGAACGGATATGCCTACGGACGAGATACCTGTAGTCAATATGAAATCCGAAATATGTTTCTGTCTGGTGGACGCTAAGACATGTTGGTTCCATCCATTTAGTTGAATGCATGAAAGAAAATCAGCTTGCTTCGCAAGAGCTGTGAATGGGGTCCAGGAGATATTTGGCATGTTGAAGTCACCACCTATTAGTGTGGAATCGCAAATAATGTTTGATACATGATTTATTACCTCTACGAGGTCAGTCAAGTCGCTGCTAGTAGCATCAGGCGGTCAGTAAATACATTCTATAAGTAAATAGCGAGAACATCTGGAGGCCATTAACCACAACGAGTACTCAATTTTATTAAGACTAGGCTCGTCAAGTATGATTGCGGAAAATTGCACTTTTAAGTAAATGATGCCTCCACCACCTCGTCCTGTGAGACGATCCCTACGGAATATGCTATATCCCATGAGGCTTAGTTGTGTGTCTGGATCATCAAGGGAGCACCAATTCTCAGTGATGAGAATGATCTGGGGATTAGACAAAAAGGACAAACGATCTAAAGATGTGCATCTTTCTCTCCAGTAATCTCACGTTTATGAGTAATAAGTTAACGGAATTCTTTCTGTCAGGCACAACATTCAAGCTGCTGAAGAAATGCATGACAGGTGGGGAAGAGGGTTGCGAAATGTTACGTGGAGTGGTTCGGTCTAGAGGATATATCAACTTTCCACTCATCTTTGAGTGTATGTCGCAAAAGTTGGAGTGTCATCATGGTAGGATGACTGTGGGACATGGAGAGGGGGTCAGGGTGGTGGTGGATGAAATACTGGACGGTGCACTAAAAGGACAGGACTGAAGGACATTTGCGCCAGTTATATAATCAGATAGTGATGGACCTGACAGAGTACATACGTTGGGAATTTGGTTACTGATATCATTCATATTTTGGATAGGAGAATAATGTATTTTGGAGTTATTTGGTAATGCATGGAAAGTGTTAAACCTATTATAGTTGTGGATTGGCTTGAAAGCAGCAGAAGACCAAATGTTCATTTTTGTCTGCGAAGCATTGTCTCTTAAAATGTGGTTCTTAGAACCAACTACGTAACGTTTAGGAAATGCCGCCGATTTACCCTTATGTTGCGAAACTAAAGCATTGTTTTCTAGTAGGTACCGTACAGGTTTCGCTGCTGGTTTAGAAACCTGTTCGGGCGTCGTGGGTCTGCGGTTGGCATGTACAATCGCTCCAGATAATCAAGGGAAATGCCTACAGTAAGAAGGGGATAGATTGCTTGTCCAACCTCGTCTTCGTTCTCGAACTTTTTGGTATTGCCTCTGACACTGTGAAGAATTTGGGGACCTTAGTTCCAGGACACATTCCAGTCAGCCGCTCCGTTTGTGGAGGGAACCGTCGCTGAATAGGAAAGGTATTTTTGGCACTAACCGTGGGTTCTACAGGAGATACTTCACCGTGCCTAACGTCAACTGATCTGGACGTGGTTTGTTCCTCAATGTCCTCCCGGACGGACATGGTAACGGTGTTTTAAGTTACGACTTGCTAATCTAGCGAAGTCGTGGAAAAGTCCAGGTCAACAATCAAGTCAATCAGGTTGTCGACTTTATTGCTCGCGTTCTTTTTTACTTGGGAATTATTGGTTCTCAATATTTCCTGTTGAAATGGTGTCTTGTCACCGAACACTTTTATCGACTTAAAATTCGTGGCACGTATAAGTTGGTCTTGTTTTTGACGGACTCATTCGCTACAAGTTCATTTGTGAACTGAAATAACAGTGGACAGCATTTTTGCCGTACCCTATTGCGAAGTCTTAGACAGTGACAGTCCAGGTCTTCCACCCTACTAGCCATAAGTAAGACGTTTTCCATCCACAGTAAAGGAATTCTGTCAGGCACGTTGAACACAACCACCCTACTTGAACAGCGTATCCGTTTGTGCGGTTTGGTAGCTATTGTACTAATAAACATTTCAGAAGCCACGATATCTTTATGACTAGAAGTATTAGTTTTAGGCTGGGTGATAACTGGGGCATTTAGACTGCCAACTATCGGATTCAGTCGGTGCGAAATGTTGATGAGCTGTTCATAATTACTGTGTGTTTTCGCTATTTCAGTCTCTAGGTCCGTTATTTTTTCACCTGCTCCGCAAATCCATCGATGATATGGACTGAACAGATCTTTGTGTTGTTCCTTCCTAGTATGGGGCTAGCAGTTACCGTTGAAATTACTGCTTTGGCAGCGGAATTTGGCTCCTTAGCGATGGCGGCAGTTGAACAGGTGCTGAACGTGGAGCCTAGGGATTTTTATGCCTCTCTTTGTTGTCACCACGCCTTTTTGCATGAGGCTGATTGCCTGGCAACTGACAATTTTTGAATACTAGCTGTCTTGTTAGGCATTGTGGTAAAATATTCCTGTTTTTAACAAATATTGATGAGAACTTCTAAAAACAATTTATGGTAAAGGAAAGGAGCGAATAGTGGGCTAATTTCAGCGAGCATTTGATATAAATGAAAAACACACTTGCACGCAATAATCACTGGCCTTTTTCGAAACTGAAGATGATATTTTCCTTCTGCTGCTAACACTGTTTAGTATTTCACAGATTTTCTATTTTTACAACGCATTTTATACTCAGTCCTCTGACGAGGCGGCAAATCCTGGTAAATTGCAAAAGAGAGTGTCTTCACACAAATCGAACGACATTGTTGACAGTACAGTTTGAAAAGTCAGTGAAAGATGTCGTCGTTGATTTTCCGATATAAAAGCAAAAAATATTGGCTATACTCAGTCCTAATCCCTTCGGGAAAACACGTCGTGTGGCGCACTGCGCAAATTTCGTGGAACATGTAACTGCTGACATTTAGTCAGGCCAATCAACAACCACTCTCAAGTTGATTGTGCAGATAGTCTTTAGCTCTATGCTGTATGAACGTTCCTGAATCACTTTGGAACCACTGAGAGCTGTCTACTGAATTTCCTGTTGATTTTCCATATAAATTGAGTGAATTAGCCAGGCGACAAAAGTTGAAGAGCGTTGCTGATTGCCATGTCTGGTCTCTAGTGGTGTGATACAAAAAGGGGGTTTCGTGAGGGTTGCGTGGTCACAAGCACAGGAATGTTGTACGCGATTTCATTGAAACCAATAGTGTATCTTCTATTTTTTAATGGTTTTGAACTCACTCACGCATGTCATTTGCAAACCGTGCTTCAAATATTTCAAATGCACGACTTGGCCGTCTTTCACTGCAGCCGTGTTGTTAGACATCACTGTCAAAATTTTAAACCAGTAGATCTATTAGCGTTGCGTATGGCTGTCAAACCCCTGCGGACTCATATTGCTGGACGGTCACGCTATAGAGACATGCTTTTGTTTGGAATCTTTGGGTACTGTATTTGTGATGGCGCAGCTTTCCAGAAAGTTCCGCTTCTACATAGATAACACTGGAAAAACGTTTGGGTGTGAAGCAGGAGTTCGATGATTTTCTACCTTGCTGTGAAATGCACGAGCCGTGTATTTCATCACGGTTCTAGTATATGCTCAACTAGGCTGAGCCACGACAACCTGCAACAAAAAAATTGCAAAATAATATAGACAATTACTTTCTTCTTGCCTTCTGATAATGCTGTGAATGGCTAGCTATTGGTTCTTATGGGCTATGAAGACAAAAAACATTCTCACAGTTTGCACAGTATTACTCAGTCTCAAGAATTTATATCGTGCACTTTCACGGTTGCGTATCATACCCCAAATTAGAGTCTCAGATGTAATACTTTCTTACGATTCATTTCCAAGTGATCACAAACATTTGCTCGCAAAAGTCCACATTAGTGGATTATTGACATAATTCCCGTGAAGCTCCAACTTACGTTTAATCAACTATGAATATCAACTGCCGCAAAAATGTTTTAATTACATTTCTAATTCTACTAAACATGGTGCCCATCCCCAGTACCTGGTGGAAAAGTCCACAAATTAATTTTCTTGTAGTTCGTCAATCACTAGTATTGACTTTTATGAAAATTCATTCTTCGTTTCTTGACGTTAGCATTTTGATCCCCACCGAACATCATTGACACTTTGACCATTCGCTCAGACACGTTGTTGAACTCGTTTTGAACGCTATGAGTCAGTTACGTTGATGATCTACGAGTAACCTGATGACAGGCCTCGAAGCGTACCGTTACCTAGAATAAGTAAATTTCAACCTATAAAGATAGTCACACCGTCCGAATTTTTCCGCAATATCATGCATACATTTGAATTCCTTCGGAAAGAAATCACCTCTGCACGATAAGTAGGATCGACATGAAAACACTCTGGTACAAAAAATCCGATTTGGGTGTCTTCTGTAGGGCAACAGAACACCTAACTTAACTGACAAGAACAAACATTCAACTTATGTAATTCATGCGCATACATGATCAGGTTGAACAAACTGACCACTCACAGCATTTTGAAGCGAAGGAAAATGAGTGTAATCAAATATATTGGTAATTCAAACAGTCCAACAAATTATCACGCGTTTGTGTCGAAGTTCAGCCGTCCTAAAACATTGCGGAAACTTAGTGAACTTAGCTATCATAGAGTACGAAAGAACCGGGAGTCTGACAGTGAAAACAATGGTATCTAAGTTAGAACGTTCAATGGTTCAGTGGTTCAGTGGTTTGCAAACGGAAGTAGGAAACCGGATCTTTTGAGGATTCCCTACCTGGATGCGTAGAATCTTAAGGACCTCAGCAACAGGCCGAAATGGAGAAAAGAGGTGCAGTCTTTGACTAACGCAGTCGATGTTGGTCAAGGCGAACCGTGCAAATTGCTACAGAGCTGACAGAGCTGGTAGAGCATTCCAAGCCTCACAAACATGCAATAAGAAAAAGCTGTCTGCATTCAAGTATACTATTTTGGACCTCTGGTTTTAGAAGGTGGCCCCTCAGTGTCACGATACTCCTCTTTTTGAGCATCAGCTGGCAAGGATGTTCTAGGGACTGCATACTCAAAAAGTTTAATACCAAGTCACCCCCAAGCCGAAGGTACTGTAAGGAGTACATGTTCAATGACTTCAGCCTTTCCTCGTATGGTCTAGTTTTCGTTCCCCTGACTGACTTAGTGGCTCGTCGTTGTACCGCCTCCAGGAGTAACTTGTCCTTTTTGAGATGCGATAGCCAGATTACAGTCCCGTTCGCCAAATGCGGTCGAACAACTGTTATAAAGAAGCTGAAAACAACTAGGATTAAACTGGCCGAAGAGACCTTTTAATAACGCCAGGATGTTGCTAGCCATTTTTGCGTTTGTTTCAGCATTCATTGAGCTCGAGTGAGTGCGCAAAGCAGTGCCTTCCAGGTTCTTCTCAATAAGAACCGTTTGACGCGGAAACCCATCGAGGTAATTGGCGGTTTTCATAGAGCCGCGAATGTTCATAACTTCGCACTTACCAGAGTTGAATTAGATTCGGTTCAGTCGAGACCACTTGAAAAGAACGTTGAGGTCTTTTTGTAGGATGATAGAATCATCGGTTGTGTTGACAGCTGGCCAAATTTTGACGTTGTCCGCAAACAGCAGTAACAGAGAGGTGATTGAGAGTGGAAAGTCGCTGATGAATACCAAAAATAGCAACGGGCCAAGAATTGAATCCTGGGGTACTCCACTGAGGCTAGGCCTGCAGTTAGAGAAAATACCATTAACGCGTACATCGTACAGACGGTTAGCAAGATACGACCCAAGCCACTGGAGAAGATTGCCTCGCATCCCATAATGAGAAAGCTTGCCGATCAAAACAGGAAGATCCACGCGTTCGAATGCCTCAGCAAAGTCGAGATGCACAACGTAAATTACATTACCCTAATCAACTGCTTTCGTCCCTTAGCCGGTGGCTAACAGTGGATTTGTGGTACACGGACGGTTTATGCGAAGTCCATGTTGGGCTTTGGAGAATAACTCACGAGAAGTGAGTTACCCATAAGGCGAGGCCTACACAAGCGCCTATGAAATATTTGGAACGCTCGACAACAGTGCAATTGGTCTGGAGTCATTGGGGGCAATTTTGCCTACCACCCTTGAAAACGGGTGTAATGCTTGGGAGATTTCGGCTGCTGGGTACTTTTACCTGGGAGACAGGTTGCGTAAACAGTGGGCTAAGTGGGTCAGCAAGCTGTCCCGTTGCTTCCCAGAAGGCCTTGGGTGGTACACCGTCGAGGGCAGGAGAGCTGTCCCTAAGGTACTTGAATTTAGCCAACACCGCTGTAGAGGAGGTATCCACAGTGTAAGTGCCATCGATTTCAGTGTCAAGACGAAGCTGAGTAACTGATGGCGACTGCGCAAGAATGCTGGTGAAAAACTCGACAAGGACATCAACAGTCTCTGTGTCAGAGCTAGTGAGGCCTGATGGGCCTAAGAGTTGTGGAACTCTGGCTTTTGCCTTGCAAGGTGATGTTACAAATCGGAAGAGGCTATTTGGATCAGCGATAAATCATTCTGTAAGACGTTGCTGGCAATGAAGATGGTCAGGGCGAAGTAGCGATGTACACCGATTCCTTAGGGCAGCGCATGGTTTTTGGTCAGCTTCGGATCCTGAAAATCCATAGGACGTCCAAGCATACCGCTACTTCAGTATGAGTTTGAGTGCACTAGATCGTAGTTGATTCGAAGGCTAATTCCGTTTGGAGCCCGATAGTGGTGTAGATTCACCTACGGCTGCAGAAACGATGACAGTAAGCTTCTCATTGACAGAGTGAAATGGGGTGTAGTTCGCCCATGACTGCATTTACAACTAGCCACGAAGTTTCCTCACGTCCATTTTCCGAAATTTTCTCTGATTGCTCGTCGTTAAGCTGGCCAGATTTGTACTAAAAATGAAATTAAATAAGACGACTGCGTGATCACTTAGCCCGAGTAGTGCGGTAATTGTAAGATCTATCACCAACACTTCGTTATTGAATAGGTAATCCAGTTGCTACGGTCTATAGCCAGTACGTCACCGTGTGAAACGAGATATGTGGTCCGTAAAACCTAATGCTCCGAGTGTGGGGGAAAATGGTGCAGAGATTAAATTTTCAGTGCCTGTGTACGAACAGGCCGGGAAGTTGAGTTCGGGTAAGTTGAAATCGCTTATTTAGAGAATGTGGGAAAATCCTAGAGTGGGTAAAAATTCCAATCCAGATAATAGGAGTTCGTCCTTAGAATAATCTGAAGATGAAGGATGATAGAGGACCCCTACTAGCCAGCGTTCTCATCCATTTAAGTGAATTGAGTACCAGACCGTTTCTTGAATCACGCCAAGTACTGGATTCACAAAAAGGAAGACCTGAAAAGAAGTGTGGATATAGAGAGCCGATCCACCTTCTTTACCTCCAGCTCTATCCGCACGGAAGATAACCATATCCTCTGGAGCGATTTCAGAATCCAGGTAAGAAGTGCTCAGCCACGACTCCGTTATGGCAACAATCCGGAGCATTGTGGTGGAAAACTTTCGCGAAGCTCTGATAACTTATTCACTAAGCTGAATACTTTGATTTGCATGAACCTTACAGAGTTAATAGCAAACGAATGAACGTTCTCCGGCGATTGTGAACGGGGGGGGGTTATTCAAAGCACAACGCTGACGGAGGTAGCCGACTCCACAGAAGACGGCTGTAGTGAGTTTCTGGGGTCGCTAAATCCTCAATGAACACCACCAGTCGACTAGCACGCGTGCGGTGATTGGCTTTTAGTAAGTATTGGTCCTCTTTAGAACGGTTGGGGTGAAGACAAATCCCGCCAGGGAAAAGGGGACGCCGGTGGCGGAAACGCTCCCGTATATGCGATTCCATCTAATGCGAGGTGATAGTAATTTTGAAAAGTCATCTTTGAGATTCGCTAGACTTCGGCTTGGGTCGCAGGATTCGATGAATATGTTGAACCTGGACGTTGGTAAGTTCAAAGGGCAGTTGACAGAAATCGCCACTGACTTTTGTCATATTCCAGGTCGTTGATGTTGGAATCGAGGACACCCCTAATAGTAACATTGCGAGATCGATCAGTGGTTCCAGTTCCCCTCTAAACCAGTTTCCGCTTCTGGCGTTCAGCCCATGGTATATCAGGATGTACCCGGGTCCCAGGTTCATCCAATAACTTATGTACCGCGAGGAGAATATCTGTCAAATTAGATGACGAGAACACGACCCTTGCTGGCCGAGGTTTGTCAGAATGCGGCGAATCTAATTTTCTCGCCAACCTCGTGATAGAATTTGGGACGCTTAGATTTATGCCCATCTTAGTGCAGAGACTAACCCAAAACCCACCATCATGCCCGTCCCGCTGCTCTAAACAGCTGGCGGCACACTCAGGAAGGTTTTAAACAAAAAACAGAGAATTCCTGAGTAGATGTATTCAACCGCTTGGGAGCGACTGTGTTGGTGCCCCTGGTGAACTTTGCCGAAATTACACCGTCGTTAACGTAGCTCTCCCGAGCAGCAACCTCGGACGTCTTGGGTAGTACCGAGCGGAAAACCTCGGGAATCAGCCGCTTTTGCTTATACGCTCTTGCCGGGGAAAACTGAGATAATCTTCTTTGACGGCGCTCCTGAGGCAACTGACACATAGGATACTATGCCTGTACCACTTGCATTACATGCCATACTGGCTACAGCCCGCGGCTCAGATGATGTCACATTCACTGGTGAGGTGCCTGTTCCAGAACTATGGGCCTGCCTAGCGGTTCTACAACTGAGGCAAACAAAGTCGATACCATCTAACTGTGTTGTTGTCAACACTTTGTAAACCTGGTTTGACATGCCTAGACAAGAGGTGTGAAACCGTGCGTCGCAGAGCAAACACTACATGGCTTGGTCCATCGCGCGGACAACCTTTGCAAAAAATCCCCAGCTAGATCTTTTCATTATCTCCGAGGCGAATGGGTTAAGTCAAAATTGTGGAAGTCTTTAGGTTACAGACGCAGTCAAATATCAATAAAACAACGCGCGGAGAATTTTGAACTCACAGTATTCAAACTTCGCGCAATATCTAGGTATTATGTACGCATTGCACTCAAAACTAGGCTTTAGATAGATGTGACTATCACAACGGTCACGACTTTCTTCGGCTACCATCGCCCCGAATTTCACATACTTCAAAGGCATCCTACTTAAACTTGTATAACCTTCACGCCGATGGACCTAGAATCAGTCTTCACCGAATTTGGACTTGTTCGAGATCCCAAACTGTGAGTAGAACTCAACTTTGTTTGGCTAACTCACAGTCAAATAACTTTGAAACCACCATCATATGTTTACCTCGCACCTAAAGAGTACCTTCAGCAGGTCTTCCGCAGTATTGCTAGAGACATGCCACGTGGAGGCCGCCTAACTGACTGTGCACATCACTATGTATTGATTCGGTACAGTTCGAAAAGTTGAACAATTTAAAACGTTTGACACACCGGGTATTTCAATTCCCTTAATCTTTTCATTGATTACGTCTTTATACCTCATGGTACAAACAATGGAGCACACACGTTCCTGGTCAAACACCTTCAGCACACAAAACGGTTGATGCATCACATGCATCATTATCAAACGGCAAATTTACATCATCGTCGAAGTGTTGTAAAAAATTGTGACGCTGTAATGCGCAATGCAGACAATTGTTTGGAGTAGAGCTTACCATCGCACGTGTTGCTTCAAATACATTAAGCAACCTCTCATTAGCATAACCAAGACAAATCGATCTTCAGGCAGAAATATAACCAACATTGGTGTATTTGGATCTACGATTGAACTAAACAGACATGGTGGAAACGAACAGTCTTCACAAATATCTGCCTTGGTGCCGACACCATCAAGCGGCACAATGTGTTTCATAAACTGAAGTGTAGTGTTAACAATAATAATAATATATATTTTTCAACGCATTTGTGGGAAACACGCTTGGATGTGCGCGATCATGACAGATAATTACATGCGGTACATGGCAACAATTGGATATTTAACGAGACAAACATGAAATCTGTTGACAGTAGAAGACGTACTCAAAGGGAAAATAGTCGAAGTTTACAACGTTCGCTTCATACATAATGAAAGAAGGTGATTCGTTTGTTCCACGAATTCAGTCCCGAAGATGAGATGTTTACATAAAATGACATGAGATGTTTAGATAAAACGAGAACAACATGTTGACACGCGTTTCAGTCACAACCCAGTTAATCCGTTTTTCAGTTTTGCGTAGTTGACTATTTCACGCATAGACTTAATATCTAGGAAAACGGCGGTTGCAGACCAGTGATGAAGATGATGCTGCACCCGAAATTGGGAGGTCGTGGAGATTTGGGTAATACATCCATGTTCTAGGTGAAAAACTGCCTGTTCATCTCTAAGGTTTATCTCACAAAATGCAGTGGGTTGACAATATGTAATGGATTTACGACCCAATTCAGATCGAAGTTATGGTTTACAAAACAACTCCACCTGATTTGTCGCGCGGGGTATTTATGACCCCAAGAGCCACCATCTGCTGCTATTTAATGTCCACATCGGTTGAAACAACTGAGTAAACCATTCTAAAAATGTCTCTACCACTCCGCTGAAAACACCTGCAACAGTTTACGTGAGCCAACAGCCCAACTGAGCTTGAAAGTAGAACATTGAAAACATACCTCGTTTTTTAGCAGGTGACCGCACATCCGCGGGCTATGGAAATATATTATGCAAATGTGTGGGTGCAATAGCGCTTTCGACAACGTCCAATGAACTATTCTTTCGGTTGGGCGAGAACCAGTTGGACAATCATAATTGTGGCAACGTTCATCTTTCGATGAACCCTAATTTCTTATGAGTACGAACCATATGTTGAGCACGAACGCTTCATGTGTTTCTAAGAACCTCCTCAACGATATATTATCACCTAGACCAATTATTATTAAGCACGGTTGGCATTTGTTTGTGCTCCTAGGACCGGTCAGGTAGTTGGCTCTTGTGTAGCGATATGAACGATGACGGTCCCACTGGATAAGAGAGGGAGTGCGTTCAAATCTACTGTTGTTTAACCCGTTCGTCTTAATCATCTTCTGGTTGGTTTTCCGCATGACATTTTTGGTGATCTTCTAAGACAAGCGTTGACTTCAAAGTCACAGGAGTTACATTCAGGACTCAGACTAACCGAGCTACACTACTGATGCGGATGCTTTGCGGAATCCCAACGCGTCCCGACAGTTGGGAACATATTTCATGCTGCGCCGGGTGACAATATAAACCCCTCAGTTCAACATTGGACCTATGATATACTGTCTTATACTCTAGACTCATTTGGACTGTTAGAGCAAACTCTGAAACCGTTGGTTCTTGTGACCAGTCATTCGAAGCTTGAAGTGGACAACTTCAACTGATTATCGCAGAATTATTTTGACTTCATCAAACAATTTCGTAGGTAGCGTGACAAATACATTGGTCAATGAGGGTTCGACAATTTGAAATTTGTTGTGCTATTGTCATGGTAGAGCAAAAGAGACAATTAGGCACTGCGCGCGCTTAGCAAATAAAATGTTTTGAAATGAGTTTTCGCCGTTGCGGTAAGTAAGTGAGTGCGTTAAATACGTGCGTTTTCATGGATACTAAGTTGGCCGTTGGCTGTGTGGACGGTTGGCATGGGCTAGCCGGTCAGATGAAAGACTGTCAGGCGACATTGATGCATCTATATTACAGCGCAGAACCAAACTGCTCAAACAACCTCATGGAAGCAGTTGAGCGATTGCCTTATCACCTGATAGAATGATGAGCATAAGTAGCGGACAGCGTACCTGAGTTCGGTCCGGGGAGGTTACCTTCGGCGACTTATAAACTATTGTAGAAAAATGAGTGGCAATCCGTGCTAGTCACTATGGCTGGCGAACCGCCAGCTCAAAACGCGTGACTAGTAACCCAGCTTTCTCTAAACAGCCGAGAGGCGGGCACTCTAGTTATAACGTCAGAATATATGTACCTGATGAGAGGATGGACTTGAAAGGCCCGTTTGAAACAACAAACAAGGCATATCTGATCGTTCTCGTTTCATCAGCCAGTTGTCGAAGCAACGCTGGATAATTGTTGAGCCCAATGAAATTGCTTGAACACGAACCATGTAGTGAAGTTTGTGGAATATATGTACGTATGCTATACACGGTTGCAGTGAACGCCATCACATATTGTTTCAAGAGAGCAAGCCCAAACTAAGTCAAAAGGGTCCGGGGCTACGTCCAGTGTGAACGGTTTATTTTTCGGATTTGTTCCGATAATACTGGTTGGTGGCAACGTACGTAGGCTTAGATAATGGGTCTGATACTTTATAGCCGGAATGGCAATATGCGATTGCTATTCGTTCGTAGGAAAGGCCCCGTCAGATAATGTCTCTTATTCTACACAGAATCCAGCAACGCCATTAAATGAAGTATCAATTGGGTTACAATGCCTAGGTCAACGGCAATTTATCATCATAGATTCACTGATGTGTAATTATGGATTTGTTCAATTTCCAGTTTTATATCACCCATCAACTCATCACAACTGTCATTTTACCATGGACTTTCCAGTAGGCCCCTTTTGAAAAGAACCACTGGACTCGAGCTTTGCTCTCATTAGAGCTAGTCAGTAGTGCATGTCCTCGTCATTGCCGAGACTGAAACTACAGCGACGCTGTTCGAAAAGAAACCGTTTTTACCCATGCGCCACTGACCTCACGTCAGGTACGACCAAATTATCATATGTGAACGCTCAAGGACCTTTAGTTTTTGCGGTAGAAAGTTCCTGTTGATGCAAGCTGACGTTGCTAACCTATCTGTAATAAAACTGGGCTCTCTTGAGGGAGATTACACTTGAGATTTCAACTGGAAACGGCATGGGGATTCTGGTGGTGTGCAACAGTCATGACGCACATTGGGTATGGTGACAGGGATTTGGCAATGGCAATGGGAGTACGACCATTTTGGCATGGAGTCTTATCGTTTCATATCATATCATACCCTGGAATGAACACTGCGCAAACCTCGTCAGAGCACGTGTCGTTGGATGATTTGATCTGAAGACTTAGTGAGTAAGATTTTACTGTCGGCAGCGCTTCGGAGTAAGAGGAGCTTTCTGCGGGGCACAAACAAGGAAGAAATATGATGATAACAATAATTGTATATTTCTCAACGTATCTGTGAGAAACACGCCCAGATGAGCGTGATCAGCATACACAGTGTAACGTGAAACGCATACCGTACTCAAAATTGTTATTTGTACAACACACCAATTACGAAAATAGAGTAACAAAACGGAAATAATAGGGAGGGAAAATTCTAGTTTATAAAAAGCATTCGGCTCACTTGCTTCTGAAACTATAGTTCTTGAAATGTTTAATGTTCGATGAAAAATACTGAGTAGTTACATCAATTCTCACTTCACAAGGTTACCATCGGCCTTATGTTCAACGTCATGCCAGAATAAAGATTCTGTAATGTGCGACCGAAACTAGCAAGCGCGCACTAGTTGAATTTGAATTGGTGACGGAGAGGAGCGTTTGTCTTTCCGTACCCGCAAAAATTAAATTCGTCAAGCTGAGAAATACATGGGATGACCTTGAAGCGCAATTTTCGGATTGGTCCATTCGTTCTCTTACATCGAGGGGGAGAAATTCACGTTGATAAATGCATATTAATGTATATACTTATGGCATATGCATGTTCAGAAAGTTTCCGAATTTTAGGGAACGCATATGCACATAAGCGAAACATACAAATATTGATAACTATATGTATATTATATATATAATTATATATGTATATATTTATCGTAAATGAGGTGTACATATATATCGCCCATTTCCCTGTATATATACAGATATACATATGTATATATGTATACATATACATATAAATATATATACGTATATGTATACATGGAGAAAGTTCAATAAATTTTAATGAAAATTGCAATTTACTTTTTATATACATATATATATATATATTAAAGTTTACTTCCAATATTCATAAATGTATATAGATATACTTCTATAATGAGAATATATTCTTCTAATTCAAGGATACATATACACATTTATACATATAGGAAATAAATTGTAATATATATGATAATCATATACCTTACTATATACATATATGTATGAAGGAATGTATGCAATTATCATATATATATATGATAATAGAATACATTCCTTCATAGATATAAATATATATGTGTAGATCGCAATGTATATTTATTTCATATTTATATATATATGCCTGCCCAGGGAGGACCCACTGAAGAAAGACTCAGTGGACCTCAATTGTCTGACGCCAATAGCTACTGCAAAATGGTTTTTGAATAGACGCACGCACTTAGCTCTCTGGTCTGCCCAGGGAGGACTCAATGAAGAAAGACGTAGTGGACCTCAATAGTCTAACGCAAATAGCTGCTGCAAATCAGTTGGTAAATAGACGAAAACAAAAAAATGGAGCTTAGCTCATGAAATCATTTCGTGGGTGGTCCTGAATAGGGCCGTGAGTTCTTTCACTTGGTACTGGAAAGTACCGGTTATTCATCCTCCTGCGACGGATTGGTCACGTTGCATGGTCCACGTTGTCGCAATCTACGCACGTATAGACTGGTTGAGACTCTGTGTAGTTGGCACACGAGTGGTGGTACCAACCACTGCACTGATTGCACTGTACTCAGTACACTTTTTCTTCATCCAGGTCAACGAGGTCCTCATTCTGAAAGCAGATCTGACAAACGTTGCCGTCTACAGGTTTTACTGCACGCCGTCGTTCAAAACGCCCCTGAACTTTAGTTTTGAACTGTTTAAGCGTACCCTTAGCAACTCGTCTAAAACGAGCTGTTTCCATGGGATCCCCGATTATCTCAATCGCAGGCTGCTCCTGGTCAATCACACGGCTTTCAAGGGCACACTTTCTACGCTTGCTAGATGAAAAATTAGATGCTTCTACGAAAGCTACGGGCATGTGGCGTAATGTATCCGACACACATGTACTTACTAGTATGCTGTACATCCGTACCGACCCCTGGCAAGTTTGCCATGGGGAAAATGCCGCAGATTGGGATATCAGGGTTGACTATCAACCTTTCCAGGACCCCCAACACTCGCTTCCTAGCCGTCGCTTTGGAGTTGAAAGCGTCGTACCACTCGCTTTCGCTATCTGTTGTTTTCTTCGGCCATAAGTTCCCGAAAGATGTTCGGTCGCTTATCTGAACAAACTCCCTACTTGGGATTGAACAGTGCAACAGAAGGTCAGCATGGCTCGACAGTAATTCATTAAGCCCTTGCAAGGCAGCGACTTGTCTACGATTATTACCAGCACTCATGCACCCTAAAGTGACGGCTACCACCTAGCAAACATCCTCAGCATTTTTGATACGGTCCAAGCGAGAAGTAAACACGGGCACAGGCATACAAACCACGGGTTCATCGCACTGTGAAAGCCGTAGTTCGGCTTCATAATCGGCTGGCAACAGACGCTGACTTCCGTCGACCAAATTTGAAAGGGTCGCTCAATCAGACGATATACAGCAATCATATGACAAGGGATCAAACACTGAGATGAAAAACAACAGTCACATTTATTACTCTTTACGATATCAACGTGTAAAATGCGTTGTTTGTCACAGCGCACTTCCCAAGAACCTTTTGCACACGCTACACCTACTATGACTGTACTGTCGTAATGTGTAACGAAGACATCCCTGGCATCCTGTGACAATGGTTTTAGAACCACTGACAGACACTCCACTCCCAACAATGGCTCAAACAATCCCATACGCTCAGTTTCCACTCTGCACTGACGTTTGTCGAACAAACTGTTACCACGTTCTACGATATGCCGGAAGAAAGCAAACACACTTGACCGTTCTAAAACGACACTTTCCGTATGCTTGTTCTCGTTTTCCATACGATTAGTGGTGTGGTTTCCGAACAGCACAGTGGCTTTAAGTTTATACGAGGCCAACCGTCAGCGAAAAGAACACGGGTTGCATTTAGGTGAACAGTAATATTATGGGGGCTGTTAGTATCAAAATGGGCGTTAAGCATGGGATAATCAACTGTGGTGGAAATAGTGGGGTTGCGGTTTAGTCGTGCTTCAAAAGATTTATTAAGCAAGAGATTGCTATTGTTGGGAAGGGTGCGAAGATTAGGGGTTGGTAATGGATACATCCTTTTTCCCTGGGTGGGGGTATGGGTTTACATGCTTATTTTTGCACTTGTAATACGGAGGAAGTAAGCACGAGTGACTCGTAGGATATTCAATTGAGGAGGGTTTATTAAAACCAGTGCTCCACTAGTGGCCGGTTGTTTGGTTCCTTTTGGAGAAGTTTAAAGTTGGGATGCCGGCGTGTGTCTGACTAGTCTGACTAGATGGTGTGAACCTTACTTTATCTTATTTACGTGCCGCGGAGACATGTTAAGATCTAGACGTCCATATGGTTCAATATTGGCACACTGATTTACCTGCTGTTGTTTGAAAGTTGACTCCTCGACAGGGGCCGCCATCTCGTGAGGCAGGCTGTTGGAATCATCAAGACCTACTGTTAAATTGATCAAGTCGGCAAGTATGTTTTCCTCTGTTGTGTCGTTTGTTTCCAAGAGGAACGATGTCATGCTCAGGTATGATACAGCAGGACAAAGCTACAAGCTCAGCTGGACCAGATTCATTACTCTTGGGCATTTTCGCGCCTTGTTTGGGTGCGTCCTCGGCCACACGCTTGGAGGTTACAGTGTTGCTCAGTAAGCGATTTTGAAATTCCTTCTGAAGTGGCGTTCTATTTGGCATCATTCTTATCAATTTAAGTGAAGTTTTGGACTTTATAATGTTCTGACACTGGATGAACTGTTTCCCAATTGTTTCTCCATGGAAGTTGAACAAAAGCAGGTAACAAATCTTTCGAGTCTTCTTACGGAGACGAATGCAGGTATATGATGTCGGGTCTATATTAGTAATCCTAGTGAGTAACTTCTTAATGTCATCGAGGTGCAGTTTATCTGGCACATTGAATACAACGGCATTATATGTGCAACGCATTCGTTTTGTGATTTCTGTTGTCAGCGTGTTGAGAAACATGCTTGTGCTCTCCATGTTATCCATCTTGGGACTTTCCGGCACTTTGAAGATGTAAGATAGGAAGATAAGATTCTCCCATAGAGAATCAAATACAGCATAGCTTGTTTTTAGTTGGGCAAGTTCAGCTTCCAGTTTAGATACCTTACCTAATTACTCCGCAGTACATTGTCCAGGGGGACAAAACATTCCTTAGTTAGTGGGGTACTGGCGGAAACCACCAGTTTATCTTCACCCCCTTTGAGGGCAGCATTTTTGAAAGGGCCTTTGTAAATTTTGGGCCTAGAGCATTTGCCCTTAAGTCGTTCATTATGTCCAGCAACCTGCGGATAGTAATGCTAGTGTCGTTGAACACCGTGGTGTGTAGTAACGAAATCTCACTCTAGGATCAGGACCTGGATAGCAGTTTGTTATGAGTACCTATGTGTTTTGGTAAATACCCTGTGACAGTTTACCCTGACGTTGGGAAAACGATCCTGCAAGTGAGAATGTCCTCTTGTCACCGAATTTCTTTGGGGATGTTCGAATTCGTTTGAAGGACCGCCGGATGCTTACGATTTGAATGTTCGGTTCATTGAAGCTACATTTTTGTCATTTTGTGCTGGCTCAGCCGTACCAAAATCAGCTCTGGGCAACCGGCGACAGTTCCTGTCGTATGGTGTGGCCGTAGTGAAAGAATAGGTCTACGTGGACGACTGTCTGTTGCCATGCAAACAAACACCGGAGGTTAGCGCTTTGGTGAATAAATGTCGAGCGGTGTCCCGGCTAAGTTCGACCTGAGTGGATCTCAAATTGTTCTGAAGCTATTAGACGCTCAGCTAACGAAGAAAAACTGACTAACTTTTAGAATTCTGGGCCTCATTGCAGTGGTTGCCAGCAAGCTCTAGGCTTGAGGTGACTAGTGACATATGCCTGTTTCTCGTTTCAAATCGACCTTTCTCAGAGTGATTACAGAAAAAAAAGAAAATTAAGTTGCGCGGATTTTTTATACGATCCCATCGAATTGGTGGCACCAAAATCATAACCGGTATGCAGGTTACTCGAAAACTTTTGTCTCCAAGGGTTCGGTTGAGAATCCGACATGAAGGAATACAGTCCGGCGGGCTGGCAATGTCGGCTGAACGATGTCGAATTCATAGACGGCTCAGTATTGTCCAGATGCATTGTTCATGGACGTTCCTCAGCAAATTTTGTCGAATTGTGTGTGGCCTGTGATGCGTCGGAAATCCCTTGCGGAGCAGTGGGCTGCCCAAGGGTGGTTGCGCTAAGTATTGGTTTTCAGTATGGCTTTCTGGTGAAAAAATCAAGCGTGACCTTGAAGACGGCAGTTACGATACCAAGACTGGAGCTCAAGGCAGCCACTCTGTCAAACAAGGTCATGCACTTCTTGTTTCCTGAGCTGAAAACTGTAGAACATGATGTTTCAATGTGGGAAATTTCGACATTAGTGTTGCAATAATTACGAAGCACTTCCACACGTTTCGCAACTTACGTTGTCAACCACGTAAGGTGCACGCCGGACCCCACTTCCACCTGTCACTGAGGGCATATTTCTCCACAATTAAACTTAGATGAAAGTGACGTATAGGTGAGCTTTACATTCCTTCGGCGAGGAAATAAAACTCTGGTCAAGTGGGCTAGGCCTTCTTTCGAATCCAGAAAAACAGTGGCCGATGGCGCTCACTTTCTCTTACTTACTAAAAGAAGGTCCTAGGAATATAATTTCTCTCCCTGCGACCAAGTAGACGGGCTTCGATTTCTATATCGGACCATCCGTTGTCAATGCATTCTGGCTGACGTAGATTACTGTGGGTCGGCGCTGAGTTTTCATTTTATGTTAGCTTACTGTTGATTGCGCTATGCTTTAAACAAAGTGGGTCAGTGAGGGTTCAGCCACTCCGTGTATCCAAAACGCGTGTATGATTTTCTAAAGCAATAACTTTTGAGTGAGAATCCAAGTTATCCTAGGAACTGAGTACCTCCGCCATATATTCCGTCGTGATCAGTAGACGTGATTGACTGCGGCTAGCTGGGATAGGTGCCTTGTGTCCGACGATGGAAAAAAATATTGGGTGCAATGATCAGTCTCTGTCACAGTGTTGTCACAAGCCGTTCGGTTTGTAACTGTCACGAACCCAAAGAGGACATGTGTACCTCACATGTATCTGCCCGCATTAAGAGGAAAATTCAAGATTTTGATGGTTATGGTAGCAGTTAAACGAGCCCTGGGTGAGTGCTGTCACTACAAGAAAGTTTTCGCATAGCATTGCAACCAAGTATTGCCATCGATCCCAACGATAGGAATGCAGAGGAACGGTAACCCACACAGTTACTTCCGGGTGCATTGTTTCGGTTCGTTTAGCGAACGCATAATGAGGAAAGTATTCCGGCGTTACGGTTGCATTGTTGCCTGATTGCGGACTCGTGCAATTAACATAAAATTATTTCAGTTTGCATCTACAGACTCATATATCATGACTTTGATGCATTGTGAGAGAGGCGGAGGTTACTGGAGACCACATACGATGACAGCTATTACAAATGTACTGAAACCGATTTAGAACGAAAACGTAATTCACAATAACCAGACCAGTGATTGCTGACAGATAGGCTACATAATTAGGAGATCGGTTGGTATTTTAATTTTCCGGGTGCAAGTCATTGTTACCGAGCTTGGGAAGAGGAAGTTAAAACGTTGAATCCAGTGATGTAGTCATTATGCAGCAAAAAATAATGAATGAAGAGTAACTTCTGACTTACCCAATGGAAGTTGAACGAACTAACGTCGATAACCCACTAGTGCCTATTCACGACGATCCAGATAAAGGTTATGTATTTCGTCACAGGAATTTGTTCTTGTAGGCCCGACTACACATGAGATGAGATTACCTGAACTTTAGACTGGAGACGAGCAAAACATTTATTTGTGTTTTGGGGACCATGTCAGCCTGAGTGCCTTACCTGGTTCAATACTGGCTTTATAGGTTTGGCGCTTTCACGCGACCTCCAGGAAAGCGATGTAGTTTGTCTTCCAAGAGGGGCTTCCAAGGGTGTTTGGCCCTATGGTGCAATCACCGATGTGTTTCCTGGTGATGATGGACACGTGCGCCGAATGACGAAAAGAAATTCAGATTGCACCGTAAGACTGCACGCCAAATAAGTTCGGTTCCGAGGATCGTCCGTTCAATAACATCATGCTACCATGCGTAAAACAAATGGTACAAATTCAGCTATTAAACCCTGGAATGATTATTATTCCTACTACCAGACTAATTTCCAAAACCAGCGGGATTCCGGCGCCCAACGTTGAGTTGGTTAGGGAATGTTGACCTATTATTAATATTGTTGAGCTTGGTTCGACTAGTGCCGAAAAGTCACCCCATGTTTTATTATCTTCCTCAAATAGACTGTAAAGATGATCTTTAAAGCTATTCCAACTACCAATACCGTTTCCATTACTGTCATTCAGTCAGAGCCCTGTTAATTTTTGAATGTCAAAGTTACACATTTTCTTTTTATATCGTTTTTCGCGTCACCCGTAACCCATAGTTTCTTGATGAACAAACGGTCGTTTTGTTCTGACTCAACCATTACTCAGCTATCTGAAAGAGCTAAATTCCGCTTCGCCGCCCCTCATTACTGGGTGGTGTTTAGTTGTCGATTTTGCAGCTGAAAACAACTCCAGTTATCAAGTTTTGCACCCATGACCTACAGACGTGATTTAGTTAAGACACTGTTCGACAGAGCCCGGCGAATCTGCACAGATGGACGGCTGACACAAGAGGAAGATTTCCTAACAACCGCATTACTAGGTAACAGATAATCTGATAAATTTATTCCACCTCACAACAAGGAGGATTGCTCAGCCAGTGGGCGCAGTGAATTGAGTATTATTGTCTGATTCTGAGCAATTTTGAAGACAGCCGATGTTTCCGGAACTACGTATGGCTATCCATACGGTGAGACATACCTTAAAGTCTTGGATAATACACCGCGGCAAATGTCAACCGATGAGCAACTGCAGAACTCTGTCTGAGGGTGCATCAATACCCTCCCCTGCTGACGCGGAAGGCATCATTGCCACCGCTATGAAAATAGCTCTGCTTAATGCCTATAGGATTTTGCCTTACAATCTAAGCAGTCCTGCATGTTATGCAATGCGACATACTATCCCATTGGTGAATTTGCTTTTCGTCTAACGGCTCCGCTTTGTCCGGTCTGACAAGGTTGCTCCCGGAAGGTACAAAGTGCTAGTTAGCAGAACCAGATCGATCGATGCAGAACTTAAGACCCAATATGGTACCAAGGTTGTAGCATAGTTTGGATCAGCTCGACCATACAACATTCAATCAGGTACGGCGCCACACCACCTTGGCTCGGACCGTGTTGTTGTGCGTGTCCCGCTTCTTAAGTCATTTTTGCAGAAGGCGCTCGCTGGTAAATTCAAGTTGATTAAGTGATATTCGATCGATATGTGTGTATCGTAACGTGTACCATGAACCACTCGTGGATAAGTTTCCCTGTTAAAGCTAGGCGAAAGAGCTCAGAAAGCACTAGAAACACATCGTCGCAGCTTAGAAAGCATGCTGTGAATATGTATAGGTATATTTTTTCTCAACGCATCTGTGAGCAACACGCTCAGAAAAGCGTGATCA
>JTDE01007885.1:9794-26328 GCA_014338405.1 Paragonimus skrjabini miyazakii | reverse complement strand
AAAACGTCCCACTTCATTAGAAACAACGTGCGTATCGTTTTGTCTATTGCATATGCTTGAATTTAGCTCGTCATGTGTAAGCTAGTCAATGCTCACTTATCTGGCAGATGATGACCAACTTTGATGCTCGCTAGTTTTCCGACGAAAACTTGATTTCCACTTCTACCGTTTCGGTCACGACCCTTCTAGCTTGGTTTCATGGACGCTTGTTGTTCTGATGGTTGTTGGTCTATGTTGACGCCTGCTGCAGAATTCACCGGCGACTGTCAGTATGTTATTTTATTTTTGGCCAGAACTGGGGGACACCAATATAACTTATTCCCAACGGTCTAAATACAGGTTTATTTCAACTTCTCCCGTGTTCGTCTCATTAAATTTGATCACAGCTTAAGTGAGTTGAACAGAACAGCTACTAGTGTGAGCGCATACTACATACTTAGGCGTTGATAATGGTTTAAGTCAATTGGACGGAGCAGCTACTAGCGTGGACGCATACTACAAACTTTAACCAGGTATGTCCAAGTATGGAACCTTTTCGAACGGAATAATTTCGTATACCCGGTTCACACTTCCATCGATAGCTGTCCGTCACGGAACCATCCTTCACCAAAACAGTGGAGAACGACATAAGCAATTCATGTGGTTCATTAAAACGCCGTGTCGTGCTAACTCAATCAGTATAACCTTGGAAGTTGCAAACATTCCCTTCTGTTTCCACTGCGCACATGTCTCAGAGTTAGTCCAAGACTGCTCTCCTCAAAACATTTCAGAGCCTAAAGCGTTAGACCTAACTGATCCGTCTTCCAGCCTACGACGACGTCTGTGGAATACATCGGCCTCGTTGATGATATACAAATCACGTTTGAACCTACGGTAAACAGTGTAACAGTGCAACATACTCTTCCTCGTTGTCTGTCGTAGCCACTCGGTGGAAGAGAAAACGACTGCGAAAAGAGTTTGTCTTACAACAAATATGACGGACGAGGTTTGCCCACTTACATACTTACGTACGGCATCGCGTACATGAAAGTAACACAGCAGGATGTCGCAGCCGAACACTACATGGGCTGCCATCATCTGCGCAGCCATCTTATGCATAACAAATGTGTTCACCGCAATGGGATCGCCCATCATTTCACGAAAAATTCCGAAAGTCTACGTAGTGGAGCATATTTCTCACTAAGAACGTACCCGTACATCACGGGTCGGCCGTATCCCATACCGTCTTCCACAAAAAACTGATACAACTTCGAACTTCGAAAGCATGAGGAAATATACAATGACATATTTGCGCCCGTGAGTGACATCCCGATTCACAACATGTGGGAGACGTCGGAATAATTTAATCTGCGTTCGCTGGGCGAAGCAGATATGGGTATATCTGTTGCCTTCATTCCTCATAGTGCGCACCACACCTATCGCACTAATCGTCGACGGCACCTCAACAAAGGTCTCTAACGTTCCGTGACCAGTTCTACGTGACAGACTTACTTGACATTGCAGGCTTTAACTAGCGGCGGATGTTTCCAACGTCAGCAGTTGTAATAAACTTCCCGTAAACATCCGCTACATACTGCTTAATGTCAGCAGTTGGTTTATTGTACTGGAACAGACTCCTGCGTTCGTTCAACTCATTGAGAGTGACCCCATGATTCGTAGGATGGGAATCATTTAGCAGACGACTGAGAGGGTGGTTGTGCTCCAACTTGGCGGAGCTCGCAACCAGACAAGAATCTCGTCGGACCACATGATATCGTGATCTTCAACATGTGTCGCGAGAACTAATTCGTTAAAACCGGCAACAGCAAACCCACTAGACATTTCGCACACCCCTGCATACACTCCTACGACTTTTATACTTCGTACAACGATAGTAACTCTGCGCGGTTCTCAGGAAACCACGTCATCTTACCTTATCGTACTTCAAGGCAGTTTTCGAACTACGGCTTGTCCCACGGACATAAATAGCGCCCACCTCGTACATGTACCTCTGAAGATACTCCTGAAAGTGTGAGAGGGTGCGAAATTCGCGATCCTCAAACATCGCCTTGAAAGTGGCAACATAGTCCATCTCCTACAAATAAAAATTGAACAACTTAAAATAGAACCATGAACGAATGACGAAAATAAAAAAATAAAATATTACTGACCCAGGCATCCTTGTGTTAACATTGCAGTACGCAATCGACCACAACACCAGCGGCCATACCTATTTTCAGGAAAAATTACGATAAGTCTTTTTCAATTAACGTTCACCTGACACAAACAGAAATGAGCCCATGACTTCCAGAAATTCAATCACAAGAACAACACACGATGTCCAACGTTTGCTAATCGATACACAGAAGGTCTGTTTCACAAAAGAAGAAAAAGTTCCGAACCATCTGTAAACATATATTGAACACAAAACAGATAATGAGGGATTCAATTCACAGCGTGTCCTTGTCCATATATATTCGGGGTGCCACGGTCGGGAATAGCCCACCGATCAAGAGTGGCCTCACGCTCACTGCCCATCAATCTCCGGCTCTGGTTGGTCATCCACCTCAGCCCATTGCCCGGACGCTGCCAATCCGCGTGTTCGAGGACCAGAAAGGAAGCGGAAGGGAGTATGTGTGACAAAACAAAATGACAGCACACTAAACGCTACGACGCAGATTTCAACGCTTTCATTTACTGCGCCAGGTATCAAGCTATTGAAACAATTTTTTTCCAGGGAACTAACTTCGTCGAACGCGACGGCTCAGGGACTCACGGTCCACGACGAGCATTCATGGTGAACAAACTACCTACCGGCAGCTGCCGAATCCAGAACTACGGGTATGAGTTAGCGTTCTCTAGCAAATGTTAGATTTCCAAACTAACTTCGAGGAACTCGATAGAGAAACCAGAGGCATTTTATCTAAGAAGACAAAGGCGACAGGTCTCGATGGCCAATTATGTAAGTGGATTCAAAATTATTGATCAGGTAAGACGGAGGTCCAGATGCGAAGTATCAGTTGCATGTACAGTTTCGACAAGAGTTCCACTTAGGTCAGATACTAGGTCGTTTGAAGTTTCTGCTAGTAAAATTGATTTACTCGCTGTGAGCAAAACATCACCGTCCATGGATATAGACATTACCAATAGTAGGCCACGTTACGTTTGTAGTAGACAGGACCGGTTTCTGAATAGACAAGGTGAGTGCAAGTGTACCTCACTCAGTTGTAGGTGATACCAAAATGAACGAATGAAACAAAACAGTTACAAGGTTCCAGCAAGTTATGGTTATCCAAAGTATTTGACCCACTATAAAGTGTTCACGGGTGTTCGAGATGACCACCACAATATTCCAAATTACCAGTATCCGGAAGTGGGCAATATCACACAGTTGCCGCGGACTGCTGAAGCGCGATCATGGATGCGACGATGTTCGTAGTACAACAGAGCTAAAATTTGGATGGTAGGTCCGTGTAGTATCGTCAAGCAACTGCGCAACGGAAAGAGCATACCGACGCGCACAAAATTACAAGGTCACTTTTATCCATTCCAGCGAAATGCAAAGATGATACAAAAGGTTGTTGTACAGAAATGAAACATCGTTTGCAAACAATAATAAGGAAATCTCTACAGCACTCCCCCCTCCAGAGCATTCGTGGAAGATAAATGCGTGTTTATTGTCTGATAAGCGAAAATTAGTGACATGAAAGCTATCAACGAAAACGGGCTGGTAAAGTAACATGCTTGCCGGAACGTGTAGTTGGACGAACTGGGGACGGGTGAGGAAAAGGTGTTGGTGTAGTATGAGTCTGTTCGGTAGGCGGGTGGGGAGAAAGTGCCCTTTTGTCAGTACTGTCAAATGTGGGTAAGGAGTATAATGCGTGGGTAGTAAAAGGGACGAACACTTCATTGTTCTGTGGTTCGGACACATGAGCAAATTATTGAGAGTGAGATTTCTGTTGCGTGTCAACGTAGGCAGGTTTGAGACGATCAATTCTCACAGTAACGTGCTTTTCAGAACGTTCGATGGTGGAGACCTTATTCGTTCAAGAGAACACTTTAAAGGGACCATTGTAAGGTGGTCGAAGTAAGCGCTGAACTGCGTCACAACGAACGAAGACGTGAATGCAAGTCGTCAAGTCCTTGTTGAGTCGTTGAGGCCGAGAATGTTGTCGAGTAGGACTAGCAAGGAGTGCTTCCATACATGATTTGAGACGGTGTACGCAGTTCGTCAGATCTGTTGCAGCTTGTGTGTTTTGGTTGAAAAGATCGCCTGGGAGACGTAGTGTTGTTTCATAGACTAATTCAGCAATGAAACATCGTATATCTTCCTTCAAAACGGATCTGATGCTCAGTAAGGTGAGTGGTAAGCGCTCTGTCCAACTCCAACGCCATGAGTGATGCTTTCAACTGTCGATGAAACCGTTCAACGATCCCGTTAGCAGCAGGATGGTATGCAATTGTACTGATGTGGTCACAACCCAACAGACGGGTCAAGTCGCGGAAGAGGGCTGACTGGAATTGCGAACCTCGTTCTGTAGTGACGAACAATGGGACGCCAAAATTAGCAATCCAATGTTCGAGGAACGCTTTGGTGACTGTCTCAGACGAAATATCGCTAAGGGAACAGCAACAGGCCATCGTGTTAATCTGTCGATGCAAGTAAACAGAAACGTTTTGCCGTTTGATGGGGGTAACGGATCAACCAAGTCAACATGAACGTGAGAGAAACGTGCGTCTGGAGTGGGGAAATTTCCAGGGGAGGTGATGGTGTGTCCATGTACCTTATTCCTCTGACAATGAAGGCATGACTTAGTCCACCAGCGCAACTTTTTGTTCGTTTTAGGCCAAACATAACGGGCAGCGATTAGTTTGAGCGTAGCGCGGACACCAGGAAGGGACAAAGAGTGCAAATGGAGGAAAATGGGTCTACGAAGAGAAGAGGATAGAATTGGACGTGGGATACCTGTGGAAATATCACACACAATAGCGGACTCGGAAGAAGGTAAGAGGATACGGGAACATTTGAGAAGTGAGATGCAAATGGAAGGGAAATCGGGGTCTGACCTTTGAGTTTCAGCGATTTTCTCGGGACTTATGTCATACATGTTCGGAACAGCGTTAGCGTGTAGTCTGGAGAACGGATCAGCAACCACATTGGAGTTTCCGTCGATGTGTCGGATATCTGTTGTGAACTGGGCTATAAAATCAGGGTGCCGAATTTCGCGCGGGGACTATTTGTCTTGATTCGCGTTAAAGGCTTAGATTGAAGGCTTATGGTCTGTTAACACGGTGAAGTTCCTTCCTTCTAACAGATGACGAAAATGTCTAATGGACAAGTAGATAGCAAGGAGCTCACGACCAAAAGTGCTATAATTGACTTGCGCAGGTGATAGCTTCTGTGACTAAACTGAGATCGGTCGTAATTCGTCGCCGGTGCATTGCTGAAGCACTGCACCAACAGCATGACTGGACACATCTGTCGAGAGGATCAGACGAGCGGTCGGCTCTGGATTAAAGTGAGTAAGGGTTGTTGCGTCGCTGAGTGCTTTTCTGACGTCGTTGAACGCTTGTAGCGCCTCAGGACTTAAAATAACGCCCTTTTAGAACCGCGGAGTAGATCGGTTAATGGCTTCAAAAGCTGTGAGCAGTGAGGGATAAAACGACGATAATAGTTAACAATTCCAATAAGACGTTGAAGTTTTTAATGGAATCCGGAATGGGATATTCTTGAAGCGCTTGCACTTTAGTGTCCAAGGGTTTCGTGCCATTTGCGTCTATAAAATTTTCAAGAAATTCGAGGGATGAGACGCCATAAACACACTTTGGCAAATTGATGGAGATGCTGTGTTCATTCAGGCGTTCCAGTAGAACACGAAGATGTGCTTCATGTTCTTCGGGAGAAAGACTGGCTACCAAAACGTCGTAGGGGTAAATAAAGACTAAATCCAGACCACGTACAACTTGATCCATGAAACGCTGGAATGTTTGAGCTGCATTTCGAAGGCCGAAGAGCACTCAAAGGGACTCGTACAAACCAAATGGAGTTGTTATCGCAGTCTTTGGAATGTCTTCTTCAGTGACGGGGATTTGGTAATATGCACGCACCAGGTCGATTTTAGAGAAAATGCGCTTAGAATGGAGAGCCAGAGAAAAGTCGTGAATATGGGGAATGGGATAACGGTCGGGTATGGTAGCATTGTTCAGTGGTCGAAAATCACCACATGGTCTCCAATCGCCTGGTGTTTTCTTGGGGACCAAATGTAAGGGGGAAGACCATGCGCCCTTGGATGGGTGGATAATACCAAGCTAAAGCATGTGGTCAAATTCCTCTTCAGCAATTTTCAGATTTTCCGGAGGAAGACGTCTGGGGCGAGCGGTTACTGGTTTTCCTTTGGTCACTGTGGTATGTGTCACGTCGTGTTTCAGAGAATGCGGGTGATACGACGGACTGATGAGCTGCGGGTATTGTTGGATCAGCTGAGAATATTTTGAGGGCTTGGGTACTGCCATATGGATTCCGATGGAATTCATGTTGGTTAATTTACCCTTAGCACTCAATGAAGTCAGGCTGTCCAAAAGCGTGTGTTGCTGAATATCTACCAAGAGACCAAAATGAGATAGGAAGTCGGCACCCAGAATTGCGGTGTGAACGTCTGCCACCAAAAAAATCCAGCGGAATTGACGTCCTAGCCAAGATCAAGTGTGAATAAACGTCGACCGTAAGTTTGTATCGGTGCTCCGTTAGCTGCTTGTAAGGAGAAAATAGGCTGACAACGTTGGCGGTCGCCTGTGGCGCATGGAATCACGCTTGCCTCAGCACCGGTAACGACTAAGAAATTGTAGCCTATAGATTTGTCAGGAATGTAGAATAGGCGACATTTGGAGGAGACACCAGGCACAGCCGTCGCCATCACTGGCCGGTCACTGCGTGTCCCTGTGGTGTCGGTGAGGCAGTAAAGATGCAAGGTTGAGTGCACTTTTTTGCTCGATGACCGAACGTACTGTGATACCAACAATGACCATGGTCTTCGTGTGTTGGTGCTGTCGGACGTCGAAAAGGGGTTTTAGATCGGCTGCGTAGTCTGTGCGATCGAGAGTGCAGGCTGCAAACCAGTGACTGGACCTGTTTGGTCAAACACTCTACTTGATGACGCAGGCCATCATAAGGCTAGCTGATGACGGTATTCATGAACTGAGGATTACGTTGAACATCCGACATTTTGTCAGCTGCTTCCGCAAGCCCCTCTACAGGCACAGCATTGCTGAAAGTGGCTAAAATCTCACGAGTCGACGATAGTAGGTTTTTCATCCACAACTGTCGAAAAATGGTGTCGTCCATTTTTCTGCCTCCAAGAAGCTGCTTCATGTGTCTTAGTAGTTGGGATGGCTTGCGGTCACCTAGCTCCATTTCAGAAGATAGTTGGTCTAGCTTCCGCTGTTCAGAAACACCTACCATGCTAATTAAAGCGTCTTTCAGTTTATCATACGGTTGGTCTTCAGGCATGTTGTCAATAAGATCCGAAACTTCTTCAGCGATCTCGGTCGGGATGGACTGAACTATGTAGGAGTAAATCATGGTTTGTGACTTAGTGGGCCTCATTCGAAATGGAGCTTCAACTTGTCCAAACCGAAGGCGAGGGTTGCTGACTCCAAATTCAGGTAATTTAGTGTGCACGGATGCGATCGGCTGCTCGATTGAATCATCGTAGTCGGACATAGTAACGGAGGATACTTTTAACACGCAAAACTAATGGGGTAATGAACACGTTAACGCTGAGATGATCAAAAAAACAACGAGAAATGGACGTGAACACAACGTGAAGGTACTAAGAGTTGGTGGACTTATGACAACGGAAAAAAGGTGAGAAAAGGTTTACTACGTCTGGCTCACCGATTCGTGGTGGTCAGGACCAGTTTCTGAATAGACAAGGTGAGTGCAAGTGTACCTCACTCAGTTGTAGGTGATACCAAAATGAACGAATGAAACAAAACAGTTACAAGGTTCCAGCAAGTTATGGTTATCCAAAGTATTTGACCCACTATAAAGTGTTCACGGGTGTTCGAGATGACCACTACAATATTCCAAATTACCAGTATCCGGAAGTGGGCAATATCACACAGTTGCCGCGGACTGCTGAAGCGCGATCATGGATGCGACGATGTTCGTAGTACAACAGAGCTAAAATTTGGATGGTAGGTCCGTGTAGTATCGTCAAGCAACTGCGCAACGGAAAGAGCATACCGACGCGCACAAAATTACAAGGTCACGTTTATCCATTCCAGCGAAATGCAAAGATGATACAAAAGGTTGTTGTACAGAAATGAAACATCGTTTGCAAACAATAATAAGGAAATCGCTACACGTTCTCCTAATGACGGTGCTCTCCGTCCGATTGAATTCGACGAGGTGTATAGTTGGTTGTTGAACTGCAACGTTCCATTCAACGCTAGCGTGTTCATCCGCATGTGCCTACAAAAGGAGGTCGCGTAATATACCGAATAAGTGAACACCCACTTTCTGTATTAACTCAGAAAGAGGACCTGGGTCTTGCTTCCGGTACTTTCGGCTTGGTGTTAATGCATTGAACTTGTTGAAGTTAATGGTAGTCTGTGAACATTCAATGAGGAGATGGGGAAGTTTCTAACGGTATAGATTTTGTGCGCATGTTTGGTAATCTAATACAACCTGTTTTGTAGTTACATTTCTAGGCACAACACAATACCTGGACAAAGATACCCGGAAATAAAAACCGTGTGGTGATGCAGAACGAACAGGATTCCAATGTTGTCTTATATTAAATGAGAATCGACTAGATCTCGGCAAACATGTAATAGAACAGATGTGTGCACTAAGTATGAATACAAATATAACGAGTAGAGTCAAGGACTTGACTAACCGAACACTGACAATGTTCGTGATGCGTCCAATGACGCTGAAAAGTATACGAATTGATCCATGCGTAGCTGGGAATGCGAAGTAACAGAGCTAAAAGATAATTCAACAAATAGGATGCTTTAAACTGGATGGCAACCACTGGCGTCGTAGGAAGAACCAGCAAGCACGTGTAGTAGAATTTATTCGTAAATGTGGTGTGTTGTTGTTTTCATCCAAGTCAAACAAAAATGTACAACGTGATCTGATGCAGCAGTTACGCAATGTTAGAAAAATGAAACGAACCTCCCATTCGTTAAGAAGTCATTGAGGTGTGACGTAGTCCACGAAGCTAATCAACCTGTTATAAAGCTGGGAGCCACTGCACCCTTTATCCTCGAGTAATGATAACATCAGTCCTTTTTTTAGAGAAGCATATCTCTATCGAGAATTGGTAGACACATTCTCAGTAGTTTTGGTCAGCAGTGACCGGAATTTCTGTTGCATCGCGAAAATCAAAGAAGGCCCCTACTAAAATAGTTCGTTTAGTGTTTTCAGAATATTAGACCAAATGTTTTACCTAGCGAAGGTGGAAGCCGAGTAAATATAGGCTGCAGCACTGCATTTTAACAAAGAAAACAGGTATACGTTGAAAACCGCAGGCCGCAGCTTGTGGGTGTGACTGCGCAGCAATACAGCAGACCGTATATTTGTTACACGCAAGCATATGCAGGTCAAAGTTCACTCGCCCAATCAATCCTATGGACTTCAAAAGTCCATTCATGTGAAATTCTGACATAACCCTACCACTCCTAAGTGTTTACCCTTGTATATTCTACATCCCCTGTTTCTGACGGTTGATTAGGCTTAGACCCAGATGTTTTGCTTCCATCGCGTCAGTTTTATGGTTTTGCGAATGGCCAGTTGCTAGCTACTGAACTCTGGTTGAGTGGTGCCTGCATCGCTCTTTCAGGATTTTGGCTCCCTGCTACTGTTTATTAACCTTTTAGCATACCCTAGATCCGATTACCGACTCAAGAAACTTTTCCCAGTTCACCCAACCCATGTTCGACACCAGTGACAATACCCTTGGTCCTGCTTCCCGATCCAAGCCTCCCACATCAAACCGTTGGATGGCCCAACATTTATAAAGATAACCATTACTGACTCACTCTGTTCTCTTAATAATGAAGCAATTTTCCTTTCTTAACGCTCTAGGGGGAGTTATGTATAGTATGTTACCCTTTGGCTCCCTTGCTGCATACTATTCTTCATACCCGTTGTGTTAGTTGCATGCATAAATCACGCGTCTATTGTTTGAATGAATACACACTTCGTCCTCGCGTGCCTCCGTTTCTGCTTGCCCGTGGTCGTTGTCACCGGGAGTTAACTGTGGCAACAGTTGATTTGAGTACGCCGAAGGAACGGGACTCGCTGGCATTTCTCTGCCATTCGAGAGGAACGTTCTTCAAACATATAGCGAACGTAGTGTGGTGGAATTTGTTGTAGACAGTTACTGTTGATTGTTTGGTAACATTGTCGATTATATTCTTGGTTCCATTGCACTATATTACCTTGACGAAACATCGTATCAAAAAAAAACCAGCACTCCTTTACGTCCAACCGTAGTAGCATACTGGAACACTCAGCCGTTCCCTGAGTGATCTTTGAATGTTCCAGCTGAAACACTCACCAAAAACCATTATTATATATTTGATCGCACTCTTTGTACTGATAGTGGCTTTGATAAATTCGCATGCAATCAGGGAATTAATCGTAACGCGTTTTTGGTACAAAATTTTTTTCTTAAAACGCAACAAAACGCGTAATTTCACAGCGCATCAAGGCGGCAGGTCGTCCATCTTAGATTTCGCTGTGCACCTTGGGATGTCGTATTTTCGCCTGCAAGTTGGTTCCGTCAATGAATATTGTTGGCAAGTACTGAATACAAATAATACTGTTGGGAGTGTCGAGATTTTCTAGATGAGGTGGTTGTATCGTTTTTATTAGCTGAGATATTCCATTTCTGGTGCGTGTAGAAAGTGGATGTTGCACAAGTTCTATGGAATTTCTGACATCATTCTGGATGCATTCATGAATGAATCCTTCATTTTCTGAAACAAATGTAAGTTCTCTATCACATTGTCCAAATAAGTTATTGTTGTATCTTGCTCACTGGCCGAGATACTCCACGTCTAATGCGTGCTAATAAATTGTTTTTTACATATTTCATGGCATGGAATGAATAATGTCTTCGCAGATATGGACGAAGAACTGGATGTCCATTTTAATATACTGGACTACTTGGTAACTGCCCGCGGTCTGTTTATTTTTCACTATAAAAATTGTTTGATCATAATTGTTTTTTCAATCATTCCAAGATATGTGATTTTCTTTCCTGGTTTACTGAAGGCAGACGTTAAAGTTAGTCGTCGTTGGGTATATTAGGCACTCGAAATGTAGGTGGCATTGCGTTGAATCGTATTATAGTGCTGCGCGTAATTTTTTTGTCGATCGCTCCCTGAGTGTTCCCAAAATGTTTCCTTAGAACTCTCAAGGCTCACTCAGGGAACGGTCGTGGTACTAGGGAACCTTCATGGCGGTTTTTTCAGGTTGAACTTGGCGTTCCAAACAACGGAACGTGCTCTGGGACATAGAGTCCAAGTGTGAACCTCCATCCTCTCGTAAACGATAAAAGATCTTCCGGATGGAAAAGGAGGCAGCCTGTGGGTGACCTGCACCAACGCGTGTGTTACACTGAATCAATTGGGGGAGTTTTGAGCAAAGACTGGAGGACATAACTTCATTGCCGTAAATGAGACGTTGCTCAGACTGGAGTTGGATCCATCGAGCTTCTACTATCCAGCCTACTGTGTTAATTGGACTGGCAGGCAAAATGGAAGACTAAAATGAAACGGCTTGTTGCTAGTGACAATTCAGATTACACCTGACATTCGGGTAGTAGTCTGTTCTGTACAAGCACTGCTAGTGACTATGCTAGTGGCAAGCACATAATACAGTCCATTGGCGATAACGGAGGAGGATGTCTAGTTCATATATATCTCATCGAACTTACATCCCGAAACGCCAAAATCCTCTTCCTGTGTGAGTTCAATGCGCCAAAGATAGACTGGATGGCAGAATTTGTTACTAAGCATTCAGCCTTGGATAGTTTGCTGAAGTTTCTCCAAGCGATGACCTTGAGTCAACAAGTAAACCATGTGCTGGTTTGAGCAGACACTGTGCATGCAGGATTTAGCTACCGCCAGGTGTCCTAAAGGTGTAACCAATTTTAAGGTGAATACCCCTCTGGGTAAAAGTGATCACGCCTTTTTGCGACTGTTGCCCGCAGGTGATGTACCTAGGCTTCCGGATGAGTGGCGTCGGCTCTACCGTCGAATGAGGATAAGTGGTTTTAAAAATGAAGTGGGCCTTATGAATAGGGAATGTTAGGCACAGGTGAGTGATAAAAACGCCCTTCGAACTTGACGTGAAGTAGCCTCCTGAGGTTGGCTGATGCATGTGCACCGATGAGTGAATTGCAGTTACGAGGTTTACCTCCAAGGTGGAAGGGACGGGATGGTAATGTCTAAGCCAAGAAGCGAAAAGCCTGGTGACTGTTCCAACCTACAGGTTGGCATCATAGTTACCCGGAGTACAGAAGGGCCCAGAAAACAGGTACTTGCGTTCGGGTGTTGTATAGATTGAACTACGAACGGAAGTTACCAAGGCAGGCAGAAGTCAATCCTGAGGCATACTTTAACTACGTTCAGCGCAAAGTAACCGCACGAGCCCCAATTACTTGTGTTAAATGTGAAAGGGTGTGGTTGCTACTGCAAGCAAAGGGAAAGCTGAGACTGTTCTGTGTTTCTTGGAAAAAGGGCACAAAACTGATGATAGAGACATCCCGCAACTACCTACTACTGCGGACCGGCTTATAGTGGTGGGTGAGATTACTACCGTGAAGAATGTAAGACGAAAGCTAGCCAAGCTCTATGTCCACACGGCGTAGAGACCAGGTGGTATATAAACGACATTAATTAGATTTTCGGCCGACATTACAGAGGATGCCATATATAAGAGAGGCGGTAAACATGATCCCTCAAATTTTCGACCTGTTGTTCTTACACCCAAGTGGAACTTATGAAAAAATTACACAAGGAAAAGCTTGCCGACCAGGGGCTCTTGATTGCCCAACAACGTGGTTTTGTGAGGAAACAATTCCGTCTGAAATCTACCATCGCTTCTTGATTAAATCACCAAAAGTTTGCCTGGCGGGAGGGATGTGAGTCTGCTTTTCGGACGTTAAAATAACGTTTATTTCGGTTGAGAGTTCGTTTCTTCCAAAGAAGTTCGAAACACTGAAGTTGTACCCGGCGACTCTGAGTTGGATGAGAGCTCACCTCCAGGAGGAAAGGTTTTACGTGCAAGTGGAAGATGTCCAATCAATTTTGACGACTGGAAAAAGTGGAGCTCCGCAATGGCTTGCTCTAAAGCCTCTGTTGCCTTTGGTTTATCTAAACGGCTTAGCGCTTTACCTGCCTTGTAAGCGTTATATATCTACAGACGAAGTTGAACTAGTTGGCTGTCCAAACGAAGTGGAAATGCAAGAGCACCCTGATGGAATTTACCAGTGAACAGCAATGTGTAGACTACCATCGAACATGAAAAAACGCGAACATATTGTAGCGCCGAAGGTGGCCGCTCTCCCAGACATATGAGAGAGCCGGGAAACTTGGTAGTGATCCAGCAAACACTGAAGATTAGGTGTCTAGGGATACAGATGAATGTGCGCTTAAAACCTACCGCATAAAACACAGTTGTGGCCCAGGGGACCCTAGGTTTTAGTACCTCCGTTAACGACGTGTGTGCGGCCGCATCTTGAATATTGCGTGCAAGCTTGAAGTTCAGACATCGTTGGGATGAAAAAAATGCTACAGAGAGTACAACGTTGATCTACAAAATTGGTTGTTGAACTTAGTGGGCACGGACCGTCAAAACATGCTTGGATATTTAGGTTCATCTTTTCTATTGAGAAGACTCAACCATGAACACCTGATTAAAGTCATCAAGTAGCTAAATGGTTCTGTTGATATCAAAGAACAGCTTTTTAACCGCAACGACGACCCAATACTCTGGTGGTATGGTTGGAAACTCAAAAAATCGGGTGCCAAAAGAAACGTTCAGATTCACTTCCGTTGCACAGTGGTCACCAGCTGGAATAAGTGGCCAACGTAAGTGCCACCAACCACAACAATAAACGACTTCACGCAAGGAATTGACGAAAGTTGGTCATCAGTGCTCGCTGAGTTAGTTTAAGAGCTTTGAAATTGGTCTTCATGTTCTAATCTTCATTTTCATTTTTGGCTGGAGCCTGTCACAGATTCCTCCCTTTTTCTTCCACCATATGCCAAGTAATCCTTTACAAATTATTTTATCCCTTCTTCTTTCCTGTTCATGTACCCTGGCAGCAGACCAGACAACCAACGTTTAGAAGGGCAAACTACCACCAGCAGCTTCAGTAACCCCGCATAGCAAAATGATAAGTTGCTACATTGGACAGCAATTCCCTTGACTCTAGACAAAACGTCAATCAGGACGATTTTTATGCAAAAAAAGCGAAGATATACCTTTCCGAACTGTTGCTGTAATTTGGCGCGGAAGTGCACTAAACTAGTGTCTCCCGGGTACGCTCCTCAAGCACCTGAAGCGAAATAAAATTACGGATAAATGAGAATGACCAGACATTTATCACATGATAACTGCAATAGATCCCAAGCGATGCCAAGCAACGCCGGAAAGCGAAAAGAGCTAGGGATGTTTGAGATCCTACCGTTGAGCACGCGAGCAAACCGGAAATGTGTGACACGATTGGTGCGCATAGGCCGACGAGCGCGGGAACAAAACGCAATCGCATGTAGCAAAGAGACGGCAAGCAAAGATGCTCATGATCCCACGGGGAGAATTTCGCACATTCTGCAGCAGGCAGACTGGGGTTACCTCCAGTTCACTACAGCAGAGTGTGCTCTATGAAACTCCCACTCACAAAACCGGGTCAATCTCTGTCAACCGTCACAAGTTATATAACCCGGCATGAACTGAACTGATAGAAGTCGTACTTTCTGTGTTTTATTGATCCTGTTGTGCAATGAGCACAAATCTTTTTTCCTGAGTACGAATTCATCTGATGTATAATACGAATAGGCCGTTGAGTAAATAGACCGAATCTTCACTGTGTGATGTGCACATATGGTCTCTTATAGCACTGATACGCGAGTTAGCTACGGAGTCCAGAGAACGGCCGTCGACGAGGGAGGCTGTGTATAATCGGTAGACCGTAAATATATCGTAGTCTTTTGGGTGGAAGAACTCTTAAGTTACTGAATGTGTAATTTCGCAACGTGTTTCATGCCTAGAAATTGTAGAATTCTGTTGCCGGAAAATTGTTTGGTTTTACTGCTCCAAAGACGCAAGCACGGAAAGTGCGATAGTTTAATAGCATAGGGATTGGGGGGAAAACAACGAAAAGTTGTATTTTACGCTCCCAATTTAATAATATTATAATACTGACTAATGATGGAATATAATGAGACCCGATGTTACAGACATGAAAACAAGCTACTGTTGAAAGTTGAATGTTGCTGAGCAATAAAACGTGATCATAATTCCAACGATTGAACCGTTTTAGGAACTTGAGGGCTAAGTTATTAGTAAGGCTGCAAATGTAAGATACGCCAATGAACAAACTGCAGCATAAGATAATGCGCAAAACCTGGACAAGGAAATGGTATTTTCTCAGTTATATTCGTCATGCATAACGATTCGACGTTACCAGTGTTGCAAACTTTATCATGGAACCATGACACACGCTGGGATGTGGACGAGATGACCAACTGAACGAACAGCATGGAGAAGCATTTCCCGCTTAAAAGTTTACGACGGTTCCGTGCAATTTTCCCAGCTTACCAGTGAAGGCAAACAGTACTCCGTGCTTATACACGTATTTAGGGCGTACGTGCACTAACTTAACGTTTCCTCAAAGGAACCGCTTTCGAATTGAGGACCTCGGTCAGTTGTAACCGTGGCCAGGCAACCGTGGGATGCTATCCAACGCTCAACGAATGCGCGTGTTACGGCCTCCGAGCGGACGTCGGGTATCGGGACGACCTTTGGCCATCGCGTGAAGCGGTCTGCCATTGTCAGGATAAAGGTCACGCCAGTCGAAGGTGGCAAATGACCTACAACATCGATGTGGAGATGCACGAATCGAGACGCAATCGGAGGGCATCGGCCAATCGGGGCCGACATGTGGCGATGTACCCTAGCTTGTTGACAAGCTAGGCAAGATCGTGCCCATGTGCGAAGATCCTTTAGGTTCTATGCACAATGTGAGCTAAGATTTTAGGAAGGATTTTACGCATCGTACAGCAGGCAGACCGGGGGTATCTCCAGGTCACTACAGTATAGCTGCTCCGTACATTTGTCTCTTCTAACGAGTTAAACCAACCAGTAGACCATGCTCTTTATAATTCGTACAACGACAATACTTCTGCACTGCCTTCAAGGAACCATGTCACTTTTTGGACATCACCCACAATTAACCGCAGCTATCGCATTGCCATAGATTATCCAGTTGGCCTCTTCCGGAAAGAAGCACTAGACTCGAGTTTCGCTCTCATT
>JTDE01007881.1:0-18188 GCA_014338405.1 Paragonimus skrjabini miyazakii | reverse complement strand
GGGTGCAATGAGGCAGTCATCCGAACTTCGAGAACTGATGCCGGACGCACACTTTGTTTATTTACATCGCTTTTGTATCTGTTTATAGCTTGTTCTCGTTTGGCGTTTCACGTTGTGCAATCCTGGTGCTGCAGTGGTACTGAAAATTACTCACTGGTGGTCTAACGCTCTGATGAGTAGTAAGGGATTTTGGTTTTCATATAGATTGAACGTCACCCACAATTGATCGCAGCTGTCGCATTCCTACAGATTAACCAGTGGGTCCCTCTCGAACAGCAGAAGCACTAGACTCGAGTTTCGCTCTCATTAGAGCTCGTCAATTGTGCATATTGTTGCCACTGCCGGGACTAGAATTCCAGTCACGCTTTTATGAGGCAACCGTGTCGACCACTGCGTCATTGACCACACATTAGGCACGACCAAATTATCATCGCATATGAACACCCAACCACTGTCGCTTGTGCGTAATGATCGTGAACATTAATACGACTACTGCACAATATCTTTGTTCTGTCTTAATGCTAATTCTTTACCCCAGCGAGATTAAAAAGTGGGGCATACGAGTGTAATGTGCTTGCCAGTGTTGCTTAGTGATGGTAGATTTCAGTCGAACACTTATGTACGATGGTTTGGTCATGACTAACGTGAAGCAGATGGTGTAGTGTTCAGAACGGTCAACTTATAAGCATGACGCTGCCTGAATTAAAGTTTAGAGTCGGACGATCATATGCATCGCTGAACAGCTCCAACAAAAGCTAAGCTAATGAGTACCTTCCGAATTGAGATATCTGATAGGTGTTTGTGAATAGGAAGGCTGCGATCGAAGGTGAGTAGCGTTTGACCTTTCAGCAATGAAATTTCTAAAATTCTGATGGACTGCGTGACAACTAAATTAAACTTAGTAGAATCCCAAACCATCAGTTAGTAACGGTAAACTCGAAAACAGCAAGATCTTTTGCTTTGTGACATTTTGCACGCATCTCTAGTTTTATGAAAATTACTCGACAACAACAACCAACGTTGCTTGTCCGACAACGTTCGGTATCAGAGTCTCGGAACAAGTTTTCGGATGATCTCGTTTGTCTAACTTTCAGTGACTTTTGCTTGAATATGATTTACGATTGCCCTTCCAAAAACGGAACGAATGGTTGTCATATTTGCAGCTTCAACTAGAATACCGTTTCTGCAATTCAGTCATCACTCTGGTCACAGAAATTGCTATGAGTCATTCACTGGTTAACATTGCTGAATCTGTCAGAGTAACAATGTTTGAGTTAGTTGGCGTGATCTCATCAGATGACCTCAGCAAATTGACGACGTCTATCTATCTCATCAGTATGTTGTTTTATGGCAGTCAAAACACCTCTAAATCTACACTGGGTACTAAAGAGCACTCGAAGTAACACCGATAAGCAATAAATTAAAACCTTTAACAGTCCTTTACTGTTACTAACAACACTCGTTTGAGCACTTCAATGCTTCATTTTACGTCAAGTGCATGTTGTTCACCTGCATGTTTATTACCTTGTGAACAGTAGTCATCGTTCTGATATATGACAAGGTAAGCTTTGGCCATCATGGGCTTACAAATGTATGATCGATAAACATATGATTGTGTGGAATAAATCGTCCAAAAGATGATTTAGTTGCCCACATCGTGTACGTCTTGCTCTCCCTGAAACATATTCAGTGATAAAGAGAAGGACATTGAAACAACAAAGTTATCATCTTGTAGGTCAGAATGGCATTGCATTTGTGATACGGGTATAGAGTTGAATAGTCATTATGACGTAGTTAGTAAAATCACACCAATGAAATGTGTCCACCGAATAATACGCACTGTAGTGATAGTGAAGAAGAGGTAGAGGATAGCTGGTTTGGAGAGTAATCCGAAACTGAGGAACGGTCGGACTTCGTTGCGTCATCTTCTTGTTCTCTATCTTGGAATATGTTTAGTTAACTTATACTACTGTCGCTCTCATCGCCTCATTGACTGGGCTAACTTTGCCCTGCAACAAAGAACGGCTCACGAAAACTCAATAGACTTGTTTTAGACGTACCCTATAAGAAAACTTATTAAGCCAAGGGGCAAAAGCCAAAGTCCACTTTAAGTTTGTAAGCCTTATCTTGAGTTTAACAGAGACAGACCAATTGTAAATGTGAATGAAGAGTGAACTGAAAGACGTGAAAATCAGGCAATGTGGGTTTTATTGGATCACGCTTTATATTTCGTATGTTAGCTTCGCAAAAATAGCCGTACGGTTGGGAATGAAATGTCCTTGAGCAGGATATCATACATATTACCGGTAACCTTTTTTCAGTTTATCGACGACCAATAATATTTCGTTGGGGTTGTCCTTATGCATATATATTTCATTTAAGTCTAAAGTGGCGGATGTTTGACAGTGTTTTCGTTGCTTTTGCAATAGACATGCAATTTATACAAGGACATCAATCGCGTGATGGATTCGATAACATGGACGTTGTACTCATGTACGTATACGATTGTTTTGTCATGTAATACAGAGAACGAAATGAACACGAAAATCGACGGTCCACCAACCAAACAAATTCAATAACTGTACCAAATATTACCATCTATAGATATGCGCTCAATCAGATTCCATTTGTTTGGGCTAGTGGCAATAATGTGCTTTTGTGATGCCTAAATTTTGTTGTTGAATAGTGTGAATTTCTTATAACGTATTCACTTCTCATTCTTCTTCGTAAAATATTTGTGTAAGTAGGCAAATGTTTTTGTTAGGAATGGTAAAGAAGTTAATATATGAATCACCGAAACCTTTTACGAAATAGCCTTATCATCATGAAAGTCGGTTGAAGTAAAGACCAACAGCCAAGCTAACTTCCAGTTTGCACTATGCACCATTTAGGTCAACACTGAGTTACAGCTCCAGATGCCGTCGACACCAAGTAAGTAAGACAGTTTCGACTGTGAATTCGTGCTCTCTCAACACAGCCGCTAATTGTCCATGGTTGCTCGTTAATTCTCACTAGTCCATGTGTTTCAATAAGCAACACCCCTGGTATCAGTGTGCTCTGCATCCCACTTCACGACAGAAGAGATAGTGCTAATGTGATCCGTACACTCTTTTCCGCAAGTTTATTATATTTACCGTCCTTCATTCAACCTTTAGCTCACTAGTTCCTATCTGGCTCTGCAACCCTCGAACACTTGTCAAGCGAGTCTGAGACGATTGACCACTGGCTGTTGGAAATCTTCAACCGTCGTCGATTCCGAAACCAGTAACGGCATCGTGGGTACAATATGTGAAGACTTTTGTATCAACGTTCTACGTGGATGTCTTGCACCACCAATGCTCTTCCTACCAAGTCAGGAAAGAGACGATCAAGGACGATCAAGAATGGCTCCTTGGCGACGATTATTGAAACCAACACAGTCACAATCAATTGGTATTGATCCGATCGAAGCAACCTTCAGTACCCTGCTCAATTCACTGAACGCAACGAACCTGATGACACTGATTATGCATGCAGTAGAGAGGGCCAAAGAGGAAGCTCCTAGTCTTTCCAAAAAGGTATGTTAATATGTATTACTGATGAACCGTGACTGATCAGAATAATCTTTTACCACTGTTTATACATGGTTATCACTGATATTCAACTGCTACACAATTGTGAGAAACAGAAACACCTAAAAATTCGAACTTACCAAGAGAAAAAGAGTGGAATTAGTTAGATTTGCTATGGAAAGACTTCACGCCTGAATTTAAACAGTGTCAAGGTGCCCACAACTTTCGAATGAAAAACGATGGTGACATCTCTGCACATTTACTTTTGCTTCCTCACTACTCCTATTTAGCAGACAATTCAACCGAACGGCGGCAACATTTATGCTACTGAGCTTAATTAACTACCACCGTTTTCAGTATCTCTGGCCACCGATTCCGTGAAGTTCGGGAGTCCTAATCTAGCATTTGAACTTCACTTACGATTAATAAATCCCCTCAAGGCTATTTTCGTTTGTCGAAACCATGTATGTGAGTATTCTTCCACCTTGAGCCGTACGATAATCGGCTGGAGCGTCAGCAAAGACTGGTCGATAGGTCGGATGATTTGTTGGCAATCCTACACATGGTTAAAACACCCCTAGTCTGTGCATCCTTAAAGACGGAACTGATAATCTTACTTGACTGTCATGTCCCAACATCTCCCATTTTTACTCGCCGCCGTTATCCGGTGCGATGTAAAGGAAAATACTGATGACATACTGTTTAAAGAGGGTTTAAATTCTGTGCCCTGGGTAGCTACGTTCAGCTGCCGTAGAGTGACATTGTTCTCAATGTAGCCTTCGGTAAGTGACCCTCAGGCTTCAGAAAGATATCTCTTTACCATCACAAATGACATGGATTGGCGAACGTCTCCCAAATCCTGAAGCCACAATTTCCTGCAGTATATTCTTACGCACCACCGCCTGTGATGCATTTTCATAAATACACGTTGTGATCACCAACCTCCATGAATTCCTGAACTTGTAGGGTTGTAGTTCCCTAAATCGTATTCCAAGAAAATTACCAGAATGCGAGGTATTACATTATTTTGTCCGTGTTGCTTGCGAGTTGACGAACAAGATTGCCCTATCATTGACATAATCAAAATCAGTTGCTCTTCCACTACTACACCGTGAGTATCCTACACCGTCCTCTATCACCTCGTCCATGACAAAATTGAATGAAAACAATGGGTGTAGACGATCTTGGTGTACGTAGCTCCTGTTGCCAAATCTAGTGCACAGTTACTTGTACATTCTAACTTGAATTGAAGTGTGTGAGTAAAGTGCTACGACATTCTTCGTCACTGTTGTCAGCAACGCCTGTTGATTCGGTCAACCGAACAGGTTCTAAAGATTATCATCGCTGTTGTTAACTTGGACAAAAGGAAATCAATGTTTCATATTTTAACTAGGTTGCTTTTCTACTATGGTTTGCAAAGATAATGGCAACAGATACAATCATTCTTAGTGTTCCTGTTGAACGATGTTAGTTTCATGCGGTTACTCAGGTGAGCTTGGAAAAAATTCATTTACACTACAAATGAACCTCATTACCTGAGTCATCCTACGGTTCTGGGTTGATGGCGCTATTCGAGAGGTTGGGTCAAACTCATTCTACATCAGTTTTCCACGTTGCAACTGCAATATAACATAGTTTATCGCACACAAGTCAGCTGGAAAATAAACTCTGTTTTGTTGACTTGTGGATACTAACAGTTCGTACGGGTCTGAGAAGTTTGGTGAAAGTGGAGTTTACTTTTCAAAGTATTGGGAAATCTTTCTTAGGTTTTGGAAAATTCGTGAAATATGGAGAGATCTGGAGTCAGTATATCTGTCAGATTTTTGGTGATATTTCAGTTTGAAGATCTTGCTAGCCGGATGAGTTTTGATGGAACGAATTGTGAAATCTTAGCATGTCGGCGAAATTTAGAGTATTACGGCTGTTTTGTCACACTCGCGATGAGAATGACCTAAGATAGCCATTGGTTTTAGTGCAAAGGTGAACAGAGTCACAATTCCGGTTTCACCCCATACCGAGTACAATCTCAGGATGGAATGTGGGGGCTTCATCAGATCAGTTGTCAGTAAGGAGCTGTTAACTTCAATCGAATTCAAAGATAACATGCAGATTTCAGCCAATGATCGTGGCACAAGCTGTTGAAAATAGCAAAACAATGCCTGCAACGGTTCAAACAATTCACTGATCAGCTCGTTTAATGTAAATTGGGGCTTACCAAGAAAATCTGTGATCTTCTGCTAAAACATTCCTCCAGTTTTCGTGACCATCGTTTTCAATCGCAAGGGTTAAACACTTGGAACTAACCAGTCACCCCACTGACACTTGGCTCGACCAAAATAACAGGCTGAACTACAGGAGGAGTCTAATCGAATACCAGTTTTTACCGCGGACAGTTAACTGACGTAGCTTTAGAATCAACAAAGTAACTGTCTTCCATAACCTGGTACAAGAGTTTGATTACAGCACAGCTGATCTACCAAGCGGTACTTGATACAAGTAGTTATTTCATCACTAGTCCCACCACCGAATGTCAAATTCTATTTGCACTTAGTGACAAAATCACGAACCAAGCGAACCGTAAGGTTGACAATAGGCTAAACAAAATTTATGGGGATAGGATAAAGCGGATGAAAGAGGACTCGAAGAAGAAACGGAAAAAGCTCAAACAGATTCTAATGCAGTTGAACTTACAACAAATACAAAGGTGTTAAAAACTAGAAGCTTGGTTGTCTCAGTCCCATAGCTGAGTTAAATGCACTGCGACAGACTGCACATGAGCATGTGGTTGCTGTGCGTCGATTAGATTAGCTCATCAGGACAGCTCAAGAGTTGGGCTACTTCCTAACCAGTCTCTAACTAGGTTTGTCGCAGTGATCTATCCTTCTGGTAATGTCTGACCTTTTTTTATACCAAAATATCACTTAACCTGAGGTTTTCCTCAGCAAAACCCCTGTGTGATGACAGATGTTGTACTGTGAGAAACTGTTGCCTATGTACAAATATGCTAGTGTCTCGTCTTTAAGAATGCTATTCGAAACAGTATTCGAGTCGAGTTGGGAACGTTTAAGATAAAGTCTTGAAAGATTGGAAGACGTCTGTGAGTTTTGAAACGCTTCCAACTAGCCAATCCTGGCAATATTCTTGGTACTATGTTTATTCATTGCCATTTGTATGGTCCGCGTTTTCTTGGTAACACGCTTTAACGGAACTGTTCGCGACTGTGACCTGATGTTGCCTATAGGAGCGTATGCGTGCAGTTGAACGCTAAGTAGTTTACAACCTTACCCGCATCTCCGCACCATGTTACAACGCCTTTTCTTGTCAAAAGTAGTAATAGTTGCTAATCTTAACGCACTCTAAACATCGCTAAAAGACGCTGTCAACCACTGAGTTCACGATGTCTGTTTACAAACATTTTTCAGATCTGCTGCCTCTCCTCTTCTTTGTATGGAGTATGTTCTGGTTACTGCAAACGACTTGTATCTTTTTGTCTGAGAGTCGGCTGTAGTAAAACTCCTAACAGTGGTAGCTTGAGTACCGAAGATAATCAATCAAGAGGTTAAATAAATGGGTTGGACATTTATTGATGTGATTGGTGCACAAGCTTGATGCAGTAGCGTTCACGAGGACCGTGTCATGTTCTACAAATTTGTGCGACTGTTTCCTGTTCCGATCCTTGTCTAACTGCGTCATGCTTATCTGTGTTTCGGTCGCTCTGCTGCGGCATTCGAACTGGCGGTGTGCAGATGGTGACCACGCGCGTGTGTGCGTGCGTTCGGAAGTTGAAGATAGTTTCGGGCCGACGAATGTGTGAGCGCACTTGTGCAGTTGGGACATAAAACACTGTTTAAGCTAAACGGGCCGAGTGAGATGGCGAGACAGCGGCTACACGCCTTCAACACATTCCATTATCGATCAATTTTAGCAGAAAGTCAGCTTAGTTTTTTTGGCTTGAAAGTGGGCGACTAAACGAGTGCCGCCGACAGATTTAACGAGTACTACGTATAGGATGAGTGGACCGGCTAACTGACCGAACTCTATATAGACTGGTGCGCATACCGTAGGTAAACTGGATGAGTTGTCTTCAATTAACGCTCATTGTCCGCTCCAGTGATATGCCTCAAATTTCGACACCTCATGTAGGTCATGGCATTGGTGTGACGATGCTTCCTGTCACACACAGCTCTGTATGACCCAGTGGTGAAGACCCTATCTGCTTCGAGTTGCCACTAGAGATGTTGTTACCATGACAAATGAACCTATAAAGAAGCGACACGATTGGAGAGGTGACGCCTTTCCTGAGGCCTAGTTTAATATTTTCTAATGAAAATGTGACTTTAATAACAAATTATACTCGTGGACAAAACAAACGGTCAAGCGTCAGCCGCCCATCCACTCGTATTACCTCATCAGTCACAGTGGGGTATAATTTATGAAGTCGACTTCTCTGATAATTGCGATGTTTGTCTGGACTTCTGCAACCTCATCAATAGGGATGATTCATTTGGGAAACCAACCTTCTGAACTAGATGGATATCTTTCTCAGCAGACTGAATTTCGCCAAGTTCAAATAGCCTCTATTAATTGTGACACCATTCTGGCTATGCCTTGTACAAGGCTAATATGACCTGAATCTGTACAACCAGGCTAGGGTATTCCGTGGTTAACACCAGCTCGAAAAAATCGAACACCTAAGACCCCGAAACCTCGTCTACATTAATCACATTCACCTGCGTCGGGGGTCGTTTCATGTTCGCTCCGGTGGATTCGTTTACTGTAGTGAACATTTTGGTTCAAGCTATAGCCGATTGCGTTAGAAATACTGGACCTAACAACCAGGCTTCTATACTTCCATAGTTGCTTACTCCACGAGAAGCGCCATCTGCTTGATTGTGTTTCGATCTCACATGTCGTCAATGGTAGGAGGATATCGAATTTTGTTTGGTACTTATTAGATTTGCAACTTGTGACCATATCTGTCGGATTAGTTCCATCCAGGCAACGACAATTCATCGATGCGATTTCTCGCGCTTTTCTTCGTAGAGGGCCATTATGAATCCAACGAGGTAACAATCTGACTGCGCAGAGCTGCCCTTGTTTTCCAAATTTCCGGTCCATGACCCAGTAAGCCTCAGATTGGTCACAACCGATAAAGATGGTCACTTTTGCATCGTGAATTTCATCGAACAGAAGATCTCTCAGGTGCGACCATCTTTGGGCTTTCTCTTTTATCAACGGGGCAAATCGTATGGGTAGATCTATCACAGAGTAAGCTTTGTTTATGTCGACCGTTTCTTGCCCATCCAAGGAAACACTTCTCAGACGGACATTTTTGCAACCGGTGGTGGTTAACCCATTCACAGTTGTGACTGATAGAGTGGTGGAATGAGTACCTGGGACGTTGATACACTCCAGTAAGTTCTTCTTTATTAGAGTGGTGTCTGACCCAGGGTCTGTGAAGGCATACGTTGACACTGATCTGTGTAACGTGTCAAACTTTACCGTCACTATACCCAATCCAGCATGCTTTTCAACTGTACCAGCTATATTGCATTACCCGGGTGTTTATTATTTTCGTCAGCCACGGGCTGTGTACACGTGAGATGCAGTAGGCAATGGTGACGCCCACCGAAGCTGTCCACGCCACAACGCGATTTAACTCTGCAGTCTGAGGCACGATGGTATAGCTTGAGGCAAACAAAGCAGCATTCAAACCCTCACATTTTGTCCCATCTCTTGGGCACACTCATGGTTAGGAAGGAATCATATGCTTCGATGGCGTGTTTCTGAGAGCATAGGGCGCAAATGATACAATAATTTTTGTCCGATCTTGGCCAACGATCTAACTGGATGGCTCACGGGGGTATCGTTTCGTATCTTGCCGATTGTTTCTAGACAGGTGCACAGTCCTCGAGTCTTTCCATTCAATTTCGTTGACTACCGAACCATACCTGTTGCACTCAACTACCGCACGACACGAAACGAACTCGGTCGGTTCATTAAGGGACGGTTCTCATGCCACACTAAAAATGTGATCCGTATTATCTGCCCACTTATGTGGCAGACGCGAAGGTAGTGCTTTCACTATACACTCTAATTTCCTTGCCGAGTCGAGATGAGCCATATTGTTCGTTTGACACAGTGTAATTGAGCAGTTATGCATTCGTATGAGCAACTGAGATGAAGTTTTGACGTTGCAGCACACACTCTTACTGTTGGGAAGCAGCTCTTATTGTATAGACCTAGCAATAAAATAGGGTTCTTCAAACGACTGCCGTGCTCTGTGATAGCCAGCGCTGGGTTCTAGCATAACGCATTCATCTGTCGAATCCATAGTTCGACCTTTGCAGTAATAAATCAGGCAAAGGAATATCTGTCCGTCATCCGACATCTTAGATTCAACACAATTCTCGAACTATCGCATAAATTTCCTATACGTCATGGAATTTCCATCAAAAAACAAATTCAGCATTTAGTATTGCCAAGCTTACAGACAGTGAAACTAGTCCAGAGCCTACTTCTGAATATGACGAAGTCGGTGTGGTGAAAATCTACTCAATTCACCGTCTGTACACACCCCGATATAGTAGAATATTTAACAAGCAATAAATCTAAACGTCACGTTAAAGATTCCACATCAGCATTGGACGAAGAGCCTAAATGTTATACTTGCCGTTAGTTGCCAAATTCTTTTTTTCGTATTGCGTCAATCAGCTTACAATTTGTAACTTTGTATGTGTCAATACAATCACCCAAGGACAGAATGTGATTTCTTCAATACATCGATAAATTCGAGTTCTTTTCTAGCGAATAAGAACTGCAACCAGTACGAGGTTTCTGTCTTATTACTTGCTTGGGAGGTTTCAATTCTAGTATGACAACTAGAGCTATTCGAAGTCCCTAATTGAAGGTATTGCAGTCGGTACTGGTTTTGTAGTGTGGAGTGTCTTTGGATTCAAATGCGTCCCACAGTCATCGAAAAGCTATTAAATGTGAGCGTTTCGCTCACTTCAATCATCGCCGTTCTCTGCTTTCACATGTTCATTACATCTGTCCTCATCCTTACCAACCGGCGTAGCGTTTAACCTAGCCCCTTCTACTTTTGATTTTACTCGCAAAAAATACCACCTATAGTTCGACTTCTTCCTTAAGTTACCCTTCTCTCTGCTCGGTTCCTAACAACGCAGCTGTAACCTGAACACTCCTACGACTATTACAACTAACACGGGAACCAGAGTATTTGACAGAATCAATAACATCTTTGACTTGATCAACTGAATTCAACTGACCATCCAGAATAGGTTGTTTCCTGGAATTGACAAACATCATCAAGGGATGAACAGATTGAACATCAATGTTGAGTGCTGCATGGTCTTCCACAAGGACGTTGAGCAACGCGTAGCGATAAACCATCAACCCCAAATAACTAAGACAATGTTGGATCACAATGCCATGATACTATTGAACAATTACTCAGAGCGAAGAAGCAGACAACCTCAGCAGTTTCGGTCGACAGATCGTTTCCGAGAAATGGATTACAATTTGGTACCCAAGAGGCTAAAGATGAACTATAATCATATAATGTAGTATTTATACCCAACAGAGTTCATTCGGGAAGTCAACAAGTTCAAAAACAATGGGACAAACCGTGCCACAAAAAGGTTATGCATGCACCACTTTAGTAAAGGACAATAATAGGCAACTGGCTATTCACACAACTATCAAACTGACACGATACAACAAAAACATCTGGGTCAAAACCAGGAGAGATAGTATATACGGTGGTAAACACTTGGGAGGGATAGGATTGGGTCGGATCTTCACGACTGTACTTGGACAGTCGATACAATCATTTCTGATTCACTGCACTCTTGCGCACATAAATCGCTTGAATACCCTTCACTGACTATCAATCCATCTTCGATCTATCGATTTTCAAGCCAACTCATCATGCCTGCCATCTTCCCGAATGCGCTACACACTTGACTAAAAGACGTACAGCATAATCAGTAGAAAATCCTCCTAAAAGAGGAGGCGTTTACGTGATAGGACACGTTGAACTGTATTAAAAGACTTCACCAGTCGATATGAACATTTTCATCTTGTAACATCCGGTCATCCTGTGTAGACACCACTGATAGCATATGTCCTTGCAATAATTCGTTGTGGCTGAAACGAAAATGGTCAGTCCACTACTTCCAATTGACCACGTAGTGGTGAATGCAATAACTGAATTCTGTCATTAGGAAAATGTTCACAAGGTCGTTGAATCGCTCACCTTTGAATCTGGAAGTGCGTACCATTTTATGTAACCCTCCGTGGCAAACTGCTGACTAATGAGTTCATCTTCCAAGTTAAAGTTGATTGCCGACTTTTGGTCTTTGACTGCCAACATACTGAATTTAGTTCAGTTTTGCCGAATGAAACGGTAATCGAATCGGTGACAAGCCGTAAGCAACATTAACAACAGACTTAATTGAACAGTCTCTACTAATCGTTTGATAGTAATTCGCTCCCTTCACCCGGGAAGAGTGCATATGCAACCATTACATATGTACAGATATAGTATGTTGTGAATAAGAATCCTTCTCTTTTTTGTCGGATCCAGTCGATGTTAGCTGTCTTCGTACCTTTTTTGCAAGACTGTGTTCACTTTCCCGATCATATTTGTGAGCAATGCACAAAAACCAATATATATGTTCTTAACAAGTAAACAAAGCTACTTACAAACTGCTTAGTAAACAGTATTCTGTATTAGAATCCATGGCACACAAAATTTAGCCCTAAAAGAATATCCGACAGAAAACTTGATTTTGGTTAACTTCTTGAGGAAGGATGTTGATATGAAATTGTGAGTAATACTTGGAAGATAAATGTCATTCGCGAAACCATCAAATTCACCTAAAACTTATGCATACTGATAATTTATGTCATTAGTTCGTGATGAGCAACCTACTGGTGGACAAGAACAAAAAAGAGGCCAGATACAAGTCTTTAAAAAATCTATTCATACTCCTATGTTTTTTTCTTCGAAATGTGTACCATACGAAACGGAAATTGAGTCCAAAGCCCGGATCTCCAGAAATGGGTACGGATCTGATATTTGGACACTTTTTTAAATGTCCCGATTAAACATCACTCATAGTTGTTCACAGTTTTGGCAGTCAGATGAACTCGAGTATTATCCGTTTTGCAAAAGAACTATCAGACACGGGTTTCACTTTGGTTACGGCTTTTTTTTGGAAGAGACTGACTGATATGTCTATGTGAATGTAACGGCTATGGACAAACTTAAGTGATATTCATTTCTAACCAATCAAATCCAAGCTAACTGATTAGTTTAAGTATTTCAAGTTGAACATCACCCACAATTGATCGCAGTTGTCGCATCCCCATAGTTCTAGTCCCGGCATTGACGAGGATATGCACAACTGACGAGGTCTAATGAGAGCGAAACTCGAGTCTAGTGCTTCTTTTCGAAAGGGGCCGACTGGAAATTCTATGGGGATGCGACAGCTGCGATCAATTGTGGGTGGTGTGTAACTTGAAATTAACCAAATCCCCGACTACTCATCGGTTTAAGTATTGTTCGGTGAGTTCTAGTCGTCGAGTTATCGACTACAGTCAACAGGTAGTAACCGTCTCCTATTGAGATGTTCAGGCAAGCTATTGGTCAATCACAAACGAGTGACTGAGCATTCAGGCACGATTGGTCAGACGTGCTTTTGACGATGTCAGTGGAGTTTTAGTTTATACGGTTGCTTTAAACGAACCTGCAGTGGAGTTTGTATTCCGTTTTGAAGGGTTATGCACCGCGGACAAGTTCCGACAAGAAGAGTCTAACTCGAGTATAGTGATTCTTTTTGAAAGGGGCTTACGGAACAGTCTATCTGAGTGTAGAGTCTGCTTTCAACTCTGCATGATGTGTAGTTTAGTTCAACCAAACCCTTAACTCCTCATGAGCAAACATGTTAATTTTTTACTTCAGCGTTATCTAACGACCTGAAATATGTACAGTTAGCATTATAATTTACGGTCAACAGGGAAGAGACATAAACCACATACACTATTATACAATAAATATACAAGAGATTGTGGAAAACTACCACAAATGTTTAAAAGTTCATAAACATTGAGTTTGTTACAGATATTTTACTACCCTTAAATATTTTCCATAAGGATTGCTTCATTTGTTTTCAGGGATTGTGTTGAGTATAATTGAGATCAGTGTCGTATGTTTGGACAACTACTTCTGTTGGAAGAGTGTCGGTCATCTGTTCTCTCGTCTAACGGGATACCAATAGCAGTTAGTGCTGTAATTTTCACAAACAGCTTTTTACTTCAGACAAATCCAAACACATTTATATTCAATGCATTCTCACTGTCTATCCACTCTCTTTTTTTCGATATCATTTGATATCCCGTTATTAGTGATGGGAGAATTCCTTAGTGCGTGATTTTGTGTGAGGTCTATGCATGTAAAATGATTTTATCCGTTACTACCGCAAACACCTATACTGTAACACCTGATCTGCTGTGTATTAGCCGTTACATGCGTGCACAGTGGCACGAGATACATCTCCCCCTACTTCATACAATGATGACTCGAAAAGATATGCTTCACCTATGCCAAACAGATTAAGCACAATATCGGAATGTTTGTTCTGTCAACCACCGGTTCGTGTGACACCCGGTGTTTTTGACGGTCTGCGGATTCGTGAGTGTAAACCCCATTGGTGTCTGACATTTTGGGCACTTTTTGAATCCGTCAGTACGTAGAAATTCCCGTAATAAATTCGTATAAGCTCGTCCAATTTGTACACGAAATAGTAGCCCTAACATGCCTGACCAGACCATTTTACAAGTTAGTGTCAATTACAATTGTTTACTTGCATGGTCTTTGTGTTCTGCATTGTTTATTTTTCAAACCTATTCAGGGTAAAGAGCAAGCACATCTGAACCTCTGGTTCCCCCATATGCTAGCTGTGTTGTACTGGGATAATCTCAATACGTGTAATTATTAGTCATACTGGTGCATTTGTAGTCTACTTGTTTTATTTTAAGTTGATTTATTGAAGAGATGTGCTCTCATACAGAACTATGTTTAGATATTCGTAGAGTTAGCAGCATGGATTCCGAGGATCCTCAGATAGTATTAACGACACAATTGTCCCCTTCGTCAAACTCTTCAGTATATAGTTTCATATCTCCGGCAGTGATCGTACCACAAAATCAGCTAATGGTGTGACGTCACTACCTTGCCAATCTTATTATGCTAACTATGAACTCATGGAGTGAGGTACTCCGAACTAAGAGGGTAACGCACAGTATTCGTTTGGTGTGTTACTCTGATCTGTTGATAAATAGGGTGATTTTTAAGGTCACTCCTAAATGTGTCCTACAACATCCTACTAATTTATCCAACGTTCGTTATGATGTTCAGCTTGCACAGATGAGGTTCACATGAGCTAGCTGCGTATAAACCTCACAATGAGCTATCTTTGTTGAATACTACAAACAGTTGGATCTCTCTAACTTGGTTGTTATCTTCACATAGCGTCTTTGTGGGAAATCTACTCCTAAATATTGTAATCCACGACGATCCAATCATGTTCTATGTTAATGGTAAAAATGAAGTCAAAAAACCGGTCGTTCTACAAAAAATTAAACTCACAGTTAACATACTTAATTCAGATCCGCTCAGATGTTCACAGAACCCGTAAAGCTTTGTTAACTCACGTTTGACCCATGTTCGGTCGGAATTTTCCCATTCAGGTAGACTGTGCACTGTTGTTTGCCAAGCCATCATGAAGGGCACAACTGTGCCACCAGCCATAATGTCGCTTTATCCAGCAATCTTGACCTTTTCGTCAGTGCATTGCACGATCTACGTGCATGATGTGCGTGTCTGCGCTGGGTTGTCCGGCTCTATCGTGACCGATGTCAACAGGCTATACAAGGCTTAGTCATTTGCCGATCACTGACCCTCAACCTTCCATATGTGACACTGTTTGTACAAGACATGGTCTTCTTTGCCTTTAATAATAATAAGTCTAACAACTTCACCAACTATTCACCTCGAGCCTTCTTATGGTTTTAAGAATCAGGTAGACCATGACCAGACAAACAGTACCGATATCCAAGGTCTCTATGTCTCTCCGAGGGACCATGATTTCAACTCAGCCTCTTGAGTTGGACTTCGAAATAAAATCACGGTACACTCGTAGCCATGACTGTGAATGACAGCACGTGATCAGGAATGATTCAGTTCGACTAACCTCTGGAAGGCGGACATGTAAAGAACTCCAGTTTATCGGAAACGAACTTTGGATACGATTCGTATGTCTCATCTGTTAGTCTTCAGTGTACGAATGCTACATATTACTGATGAATAGTCAGAGATTTGGTTAATTTCAAGCCGAACATCACTCACATTTGATCGCAGCCTCAACCTTCAGACAGACTTTCTAGCCAACCTCTTTCGAAAAGAAGCACTGTAGTGCTTCATATTAATGTCACGTCCACTTGTCTGCTAAGTGCTACCTACAGATTTCCGTCCTCCTCGTTGTTCATTGATGAGCTTCTTAACAAAAATATATTCAGGCTGGCTTGTACGGAATTTTCGTGGGTCTCATGTACAGATAGCTTTCAGCACCTTGTGATTCACTTAGACATCAGAAAGTTCATACACAGCCGATCTTTAGTGTTCATTACCTTTCATGATGCAGTTGTTTAATCAAAAATGTGAGGAAGTCACGTGGTGGAGAGAATCCTGAAAACCAACTAGATCAGGTTCTGGTCCAACTGACAGAAATTACCTGTTTAATGTCTTTCAACTTCACGCCGCGTTTGAAGTAATTGACGTTATACAGATCTACTTCATTCGTGACTTTACGAACACCATTATAAAGCTGACGTTGCCGCCTCGGCTAAAAACTTTCTTGGTGTGTATCGACTGAAAATGACTGTGATCGCTATTCTGCTGTTCATTGTAGGGACGATTACAAATGTTGCCGACTCTCAACAACAACCTCAGTCTTCGAGATACGAAAATTCAATTAATCATTGTTCAACGAAAGTGACAGGCTACCAGTCTTCTTAGTCCGTAGTACCCTCATGATTATCACTATCGAATCGAAGGGATCTGACTATGTTTAGAGTCAGCGACATCAAAGCCCTGAAATCGATAATTTTCAGATCATATGTGGTCGCCCAAAAAGTAGCAAACCTTCACAACAACGTGCCTTTTAGAGCAGATTTTTGTCCCCTGACCTACATTAAACCACCATGTTAAATAGTCCATGAAATCGAGCAGCAAATGACTTACACAATCTTTTTGAGACTTCAAATTTCACAAAAATTAAACACCACTCACAGCTGATCACGGTGGTCGCAATCCCACCGAATTTTGAAAAAGAAGTACCTTGGACCATTTGAATCACGCTGGAATTTTCACAGCCTCCATATCTAAACGACAATAATTCGATTCATAGTGAGTGGCAACACAGAAAGTGAAAAACTACAGGGACCTCCTTCCGACATGAGCTACGGAAAATGAGCCACCGTTTGATAGAGCCAACTGTAAGTTATGCATCCTCCCTACTTGTTTCATTCTTAGCAATTACTTTGACGTCCGCAAAGCGGGTGCCACAGTGCGTGAAACGGACCTCAGAACATTAGTTTTAAACGATTTTTTTTTCCAAACTACGTTTCACTAACTAGAAATACTGAATCTGTGTTTGTAATACCTGCTCAGATTTTCAAAGATCCTTGTCACAGAGGCCTTTCCAGAATGTCCAGTTCACTGGCGTCCGAATTTGTCACATGCAGCTTTTTGACACAGTGACAACGGAGGGCAACATGAGGTATTAGTCTACTTCGAACTCATCTCCCGACAGATTGTTTCGAATATGTCAATGTTCTATACGGAATCCGCTTGTTTGAAATGACTTAATCTTCACATTTGAGATCGTTCACAATCTCAAGCACCTCTTGCAAAACGTGCATATTCCTAGCACAGATCACTGTCTCATTGGTGACCCGCGAATGTTGCATCAGAGAGACTAGTTGAGTTGTATACACTTTAAAACATCATATCAGTCATATCAGTATCACCGGTTAACTAATTCAATCGCATTCCTGATGACCACAGTCACGTTACCAAAATGATAGTTCACTGTAATTTTTGTGGTAAGTCGAAATTGTGTTCAATCTTCCACTACCAACGTCATTCAGCTATCCATTTGTTGCAGGCTGATGACTACTCAAACTATACTTTATAGGATGTGTTTGAGTCTCTGTTCTTATTAGGAAATAATTTTATTTTCAACTTCAGATTGTTACGGTTACTTACTCTCCTCACTCAGTGTATCTCAAACATATTACTTTCTGCGATTACCGTCTTAACAGTTCAACGCAGATTCAGTTTTACGGAAACTTTCATGCTTCTACTAATCTGTGCATGTCCTCTGAGACAAAATTCTTCTATGCATGATCAGGTTGGAATTAATGGGAGAAGTGTGATAAAACTTCACTTTCTGAAAGCGGACTATGAGGGTTTTTTTTAAATGACGGTTACTTGCGGTAAACAAGAAGAAATTTTGGACAGCAAGGCGGTAACAACAGACCGCAACACAT
>JTDE01007880.1:3472-15680 GCA_014338405.1 Paragonimus skrjabini miyazakii | reverse complement strand
TTTGTGTTCTCTATGACAATCTCTTGGACACAGACCAAAGAATCTGAAATATATGTAAGGTTATTACAAATCACATAATGATTTTGAAATACTGACGTCACTTTGAGATCAAAGTGTATCAATAAACTTCAATCAATTATAATGTTAATACAACTATTTTGTATGATACAAAAAATGTACATAACCATAAGATATCAGTTTCACTCAATAAATTTGTAATACTGTGTATTTTTAAAGTTAAGCATTACAATCAGTTAGATTTAGTACTATGGTTGATGTGATTGATGTATCAACCGCACAATTCTACTGGATTAACTACATTGTTCTCATTGGGCATTTCAATTTACTATTTTTAGTTGTCATTCATTCCCGTAGTAATGTATATGATGAAATGATTCGTTGTTAGTATGCGTAGGATTCACGTCAGAAAATTGACTGTCAAGGTTTGCCACAAAAAGTGCAAAAAAGCAAGTGATAATTCGTCTTGACCTGTTCACGTGTAGTGACCGATGATCGTGTGGTTTCTGCAAGGATGTCAACTGTAACCGTGTTTTCTTGGTTGTCTGTTCTGTACGCATGATCCTGTGTATACCTGCTATAGGACGCCTAATACGAATTCAGTGCCACTATCTTCAGCTTTGTAACTAATTACAAGCAATGAATGTTTGCCGTTTTCATAACGACTCATCTGTCATTCCATCATTCAAGGTCGTTTAACCCGTACCTATACGGGTGTTGTTTAACACGCTCGAAAGTTCTACACACTTCTCGCTTGGCTCAATTTTGGGTGCTGCCGAGTGTACTGCAGCCTATTTCGTGTTCCCTTTACTTCTCCTCATGGTTGCTGCCGTTGGTCACAGACTAGGCTAGAACTTAATACTTATCATATTTTCAAACATTGATGGAAATATACGGTTTGTTTCCAAACCCTGCTGCGTTCTTTTAATTCGATGTATTTCGGGACCACATTTGAATTGTTCTTCTGGAAAGACTTTTTGAATTGCTGAAAGACCAAGGTCGAGCGCATACCCACTTGTCCACTACACCCAACAGTATAAATGCTTCCTAAGTAGAAACGTTCGACGATAAATAGGTCTTACTATGGACCATGTGATTTAAGCCTACACCGGTTAGAGATCAATAGTCAGTGGTAGGTTGACGGATAGGGAGAACCTCATGTCAGAATATATTCTGGAAACCATTTCAATGTTTTACTCACCGATGAGAGGAATTAAGTGATCAAATATGGAAATCTGTTTCTTTCTATCGCATGTTGTAACTAGTAACATAATCAGTAAGTCCAATCTATGTGAAAAATGCTAGCTGGAGAAATTCAGTAGTTCTCGATTAATCCCAAGTAAACAATGAAAAGCATTTTTGTTTACAGGGAGAGATAATTTGATGACAGCAAAAATTTACGTGGCCTGTCTATACCTTTGGAGAGGTAGATTATGGAAATGAGTACAGAGAGAAATAGTACAAGGCATAACTGGTCAGCTTCCTACTACTATCTCAATCATGCGACAGTCAAATGTCAGATGTCTTACATAATTAGTGGTGGCAGACAAACCTGACCAGATTTCATTGTTTGCTCATTCAAAGTAGAATTCTTCGATTAGCAGTATCTGTCCATTTGGTTTCATAGAGGAAAAAATGAAACTCGTGAATTTTATTCAGGTGCTAGTCTATTTTCTACTTGCAGCGTAGGTTTTTAACACTGTTACACCCATTTGGCAAAACACCAGTAAGCACGAATCTGTAGATGTGTGTGCTTCAACGTTTTATTTAATATCGTAGGCAGTTGTACTTGGCAATAACCAACTTACTACATTTCTCAGGTATGAACGCAAGGGTAGTTGGATATGTGACAGAAGTTGAAGCGAGTGAAAACAGCGATGTAGCTCTCATAATCATAATAATGCTACTCGCACCACTGCCGTTTTGTTATCATATTTCCTGGCAGCGTATTCTGTAGGCATGTACATAAGATCATGCCGCCACACTTCGATCGTTCCACAAGTAAATGAAATTACTATACATTATACAAACACCATTTCGGTGCAATTGGCTTTCAACATGCTATGGAAATTGAAGTGCGGTACATGTTGTTGTCAAGTGTTGACACAATAAACATGGACCTACCACTGAAATGTACAGTGTAAGCTGATTATACGAGCCCGATTACATGTGAACAGTAAACAACCACGCCCATTTTGGATAGTGAAAGCGAAGAAGAAACCGGAAAGAGAAGGAAAAATGGGCCAACTCCTGTAAACCATTCAGTTTCTTTATACAATCAAGGTGGTGCATTTATCAATGTGGAACATGATAATCAAATCGACTGTAGTAATTATGGTGCACATACTGTATGGATGACGACTGTCATCCATAATGAAGGTAGGCTGAAGTCAGTAATCACAATAAACTTATGAGCAAAGGTGGTTCAGCGGAAGCGGTGACCAAGGAGGACATATAAGACTTATGTTCATCGTTACTGACTGCCTAAAATGAGAACAAACTGAACTTTACACATGATACACTCTCACAGATTTGTATCACAAAACAAATGTACAGCTTAACCCGTTATGCGCTATCGTGGGTGTGCTAACAGCTATCATGGAATGTATTACTGCTGGGGTTGCCCGATTAGCAAACAAAAAACCACTCCTCCGTAATTCACAGCGATGTAAATAACAAAGTTACAGAGGGTTGATTGAAAACTACTGAAGCCAACAATTCATTTTGTTGTAGTGAACGGTCATATTGGCGAATGTAACATATTCGTTTAAAGTGACTTATTCGCTGTATTATCAAGCAAAGTGTTAGGGCTGTAGTTGGGAAGATGAAAAGATTAATGAAAAAACGGTTTCCTAAAAATGATACATTTCGGAGCGCATAATTCATTTGCTCCCAAGCAAAGATAATAGAAAGCCTTCATATTGGTAAAGGTTACCATATCACCTGTATTAATTGTTTTAATGTCAAGTAGGCCAGAGGGCAAAAGACGCAACCATCTCAGAGGGTGTTCTGAGTGAATTTATAATTAATAGTTGCACTGCGCACAGAATAAACGCTCAATGCCATCTGTATACACAAACTATTATTCGAACTCCAGTCTGATATGCCCGCAGTTACATGACAGCATTTTTACCGTTTCAGGAAACAAAGTAAGTTGTGGATCCGGATGAAAACACTTGGAAACTCTACGAAGCACAATGAGATTTTCGAATATACACACGTTGTGTACCACATTCACCGGACTACATGGCACCCTTGTACAGTGCACGTCGTTTCCCCCCCCCCCATGTTCCTTAGAGTGAAACCCCGGTGGGACGGTTGGTCAACTATTACTTTTTCACGGTTTTCCTGTGTCCTTACTATATAGCAGAAGTGCAAGAAAAGTGGGAAAACGCAAAAGATACGGGGGGTTAAGCAGAAGAATATTCTGTGGAAATACCAGTAAAAGCACGTAAACTGAGCATACGCCGAGTCAAAGAAAAATGCAAAGAATATGCGTCGCATTGAGTGTTGATTGGTCCACACAGACTTTGAGTGTGACTGGTGAAAATGTAGTAAGAAATGAGTTTGTTGAAAGATATATTTCTTTGCATTAGGATAACGCTTGAATTAATTGATTTATTGACAGTCAGTCACCGCACACGTATCATTCACTTTGTGGAGCCTATTTAAGACATGATGACTTCAAAAAACGTACTGCAACCGGCTTCTTTGGAACCGGCGGCCTACACTGTGAATGAACCATTCCATTCTCAACCGCTGTTTGCCGTCAACTCCATGAACTACAGACATACAAATGTCCCCAGTTTAGTGAATATATTGTCAGAGGTTCATGTACTGAATTTTTCCGCGAAGCCCCGAATTAGTACTGTAACGAAACTATGGGCCAGTACTTCCTATCCAGATTTTGAGCTCGCTTTATAGGATATGTTTTTCTTCGTGCTGACAGAAATGGAAATGGAGAAAAGGGATCGGCCTTTTATGCCTACACTTCTCTTCAGGCCTTTTTTTATAACGACTTAGTGTTTGCTGTCATTCTAGAAGCCGTTTGGTGCTCAAGTCGCCTAAGTGGTTTTGATCGTTAACTAATAGGGTGCTTTGTCGTTCACCATCATCCAATAACTCAGAAGATGAACTATTGTTGCCTGGGTTGGAAATTTTTGTCGACCTTAGGATTTTCCTGTATCCTTTTAATAGGTGATTTCAACCTACTTGAAATCAAATTTTCGGTTTTCTCATAAACAAGCACCAAAAGTTCTGCCTGCACGATTTGTTCACAAGATCGGAACATCGGGTTTCGCGAAACACATCTCTGGTTTCACTGGGTGGTGCACTAGTCATAATTCGTCGTGAATTTGACCACATAATCACTAACGAAAAGCTGATGGTTGATAACCTTGAAATCACCAGGCCATTCGAACTAAGTGGTAACGCAGTCGTGTTATTTGATTTCATTCGAAGCACGAACCTGATTCGCTCATCAGTTAGTAATCGCAGAAACTTTCATAAAATGATTGTGGAGAAACCGAATGGTAACTTGACAATGCGGTCTTAAGCAAACCTCACCCACATTTTATCCTGTTGCTGATCTCTCTAAAAAGTTTTTGCAGCCGCTGGTAAACCTACATTATTGTCAGGCACCAAATAGAACAAGCCTCCAAGTCAACTACGCTCTCGCATACTCATACTTATTCCGAAGCAGTATGCTTGGAAGCATTATCGATTATCAGGATCTGAAGCTGACCAGAAAAATATGTACTGCCTCGAACAAAACTGTGCACATTGCTAATTTGAGAAGAACAGCGTCTTACGGAACGCTTTACCGCTTATCTGGAAAACCTTTTCCGATCTGTAGCGTTAAAATGCTGGGAAAAAGCTAAGTGTTCTCAACTCTCAGACCCATCAGACCCTATTAGCTCTGAAACCGAAGCCGCTCGTGTCCTCGTTGAGTTTTATAACAGTATTTTTGCGTAGTCGCCATCAGTTTCTTGCACTGGGGATACTTCCTACACAGCGGTTTTGGTTAAACTAAGACGCTGTAAGGACAGCTCTACTGGTTCCGACAATGTACCTCCTAAGGTCTCGCGTGAAGTGGCTGATCAGCCTGCTGTCTCCCAAGGAAAAGTACTGAATAGTTGAAAAGTCGGGAAATCATACGTGTTTTTGAATATGGTAGTCGTAATTATTTCAGTGATTACAGGACAATGGCCTTGCTACTGAATACCGCGGAAAGTTTAGCGACGCTCGATTCACTTATCCTACAAAAGGACCTTAACAATTAGTTCGATTGATCTCGACTGCAAGCTGTCCGCACCTTAGTGTTATATGCTTGACTATAGACGTAGCTATTTTCAGTAGTCCCCTTTTTCCCTTCTTTCTCTCTATGCAAGATTTGTTTTTTTTTCTACTTCGTGGTTGTGTGACAGTTAGGCATCCGTATCGACAACTGATGTGTTGCTGTCAATGATGATGATGATAACTGTAGTCGAGTTCAGCCGGCTCTTGAGCTGATAGGCATCCTTTAGGCTAGTAAGAAAGTCTGCATCATGTATACTGTCCAACTGTTTGTCTGCATGCCATGTGGCTGTGTAGCGCAAACCTGAACCACACACAATTTCGGTTTTCTCGCTTGTCGACGGTCGATCTCCAGCCTTCTCGTCCAGTTTGTGTAACGATTCCATCTATAGCGCTATAAAACACCACCTGTACACTTCATCGAATAAATATTCGGTCTCTATTCTCAACGGTTTTTTGTATTTTGCGTCTAGTGAGGTCCAACCTGGGAAGGACGATTTAGTGGACTGTGCACTAAACCAGTTACCCCTGAAAACTGCGCATCGTCGTGCCACTAAGACAGTCCAATGTTTAAAAACTAAAATATGTGAAGAAAGACTGACAACTGCGGACATGCACTCTCCAGAGTACCGTCGGCTTGCAGAAGACTTGGCGTTGATCTCTTTGATAATGATCCTGTAGTAATCAAGAAAAAGTTACTGAATAGCCTAAGGAAATCCAGGCGTACCTCACCAAGCTATTGGTGACAGTCGATTGAACGAGCACAACAGGAAATTTGCACGGTTCACGCAAGTTACGGCAGTCGAAGAATTTGACTTACAGAAGGGGTTCAGAGGTATTCAGAATGACCAACCCAATGCTACAAATTGCCAGTATCCGGTAAGCAAGGATGTTGCGGAGTTACCGTGAACTACTGAAGTGCATTCAGTGTTACAATGACGATTCTGGTATGACGGAGCTAAAATCCGTACAGTATCATCAAGCGACTGCGCAAACAGACGGAAGTGCAGACCGGTGTGCGAAATTTTTGTATTTTGTTGCAAAATCACTTCACTCACTTTGAACAACATGCATAAATGGTTCAAAGGCGTTATTGTACTAAAGTGAAGCATCTGTAGTCAAGAAAAATAAGAAAGACTCTACAATCACTATGATGTCTCTTCTAGATACAAGGATACCTGCTTCTACCGACGTACCCCTCACACTGTGGCATGGTCTTCTCTCTATCCTATCTTGTCAACCCCGTATACCCTGTGAGCCAATCATGTTTGTTTTTACTCCATTGGTCTTCCTTGGTTCGTACTCACAATAAGTGTGCAACATGCGTCGGATGGACGCTTTCACCCTAACCGGAAGCATGAGCGCAAATACTGTTGATTTATCTATATCTGTTTCAGTATCAGTCTGATAGTGTCGTGTCTCCACAACAGTTCCAAAATTTTTTCGCAGTTGGGGCGGAACTCCAACCTCTAGAAGTTTGATCCGGCTGTTCATAGCGCATCCGACCAACTGAATCTGCATTTGGCGAGCATAAGAAACGCAGGCTTTTACGCATGCTTTCGTAGGCTTTACGCCTATCTTCCGGCATACGAGAGAAGACAAGCGGCCAAACTGGATGTTCTTCATACTTCAACGTCAGCGAAGGATTTCGCGTTACAACATTCCTCATGGGACACAACCACCCCGGCGACGTCATCGCAGTCAAATACAAAGCCTCAAGTTGTCATATCACGGATGAGGAAATCAACGATCTTCAACCGTGGGTGGTCAGTGGCACTGTTTCGTTTACTATTACACAATACATCCGGCAGCATTTCGACAAGAAAACGAGAAAGTATTGTGTAATCTCCACACTGAGGTATTTGCGAAGAGAACCACGATCGGCTACCTCGGTAGCTTGCATGAACAACTGAACACAGCCGGTAAGTTCTACTTTAACACAGACAATGAAAACCATTTAACAAACTTTATTTTCATAAGCATTGAACAAATAGGATTATATCGAGGCCAGCCCGAGGTCATTGAGATCAATTCCACATATAAGAGTGTAAGGAACACCATAGTCTTCGTTTTGGGGATTGTAGATGTTAGTGGAGTAAATTTATCGGTTGGCTTTGGTTGGCTAGCATATGAAACGACGGTAGCTGTCGCCTTGTTCCTTCGGCAACTCATGATCTTCTGTGGACCGGTGGAGACCAGGACAATGGCCATGAATAACAGTGCAGCCATGCAATCGGCAATTGCACAACAGCTTCTGTACGTCCACCAACTTCAGTGTCACGTGCACATCCTGAGGAAGGTGTGCGGTCGGACCACCAATCTGACCGTGAACAAGTGGTTCATGTTGTTATGCTCACGCGCAACCATTGAAGGTACGCTGCAGCTTTGGCTGTTATGTGGAAGAGCCACTATTTGTTGTGTGATGAGTACTTGATGACCAGGCTCTTTAATATATCAAAAAAGTGGATCAATTGCCGTGGCCTAAGGGCCACTACATTTGGCCGACGGGACAACAATTTTGTGGACGCGACGCACTACCCAACCAAAAGGCATAATCTAAACACGTAAATCATGATTTGGCAGGTTATCTAGTGCAAAACGGCCATCTTCGGCCACAAACTCAACGACCGCCAGAGAGTGTTCGTCTCTGCATGTCGCTCACACCCACAGATAAATAATCGCGCAGATTATGTCGGGTTGAGTAAGCAGCTGGTCCCAAAGGCGGTGCGGTTGATGTCGGAGAACTTCGCCGATGAAACCCACTTGACCTTCACTACTTCTTCGACAGCGATCGCTATGAGGGGCAAAACTCACAGGTACAACGTGAATCTAACGATTTGGAACCACGATTACTGTTCGCAGTGGAGCATCTGTTGCCATGCATTCTCCGCATGTACACCAGTCGTTTGGCCGCCAGGTTGAAAGCGCTCCTGTAATCCCCCGTTGAACCAGACAGTTCGATGGGAGTTTGGAACCTCCCACTATGAAATAGGACGAGTCTAGGAAAAGGTACGTCCGATCCTCTGGCGTGGCAGCATTCACAGATCTGAGAATGATGGCCAACAAACAACTGGACGACACAGTGTTCAACAAGTTGCTAAAGGATCTTCGTGAATTTCTTCATAATTGTGGCCGTAGTCGATTGCCCCCTTACTTTAGTCCAACAGTACATGGGGACGTGAACAATACTACAGTGTTCACCTTGGATCTTCCTGACAGTCCACCAAACAACCTAACTGTGGAACCAAACTAACAGGAACTAATAGCTTTGACCACAGTAGCCCTGAAGGAATCCCCAGCGGACTTCGGAACCGTTCAATCGTACCAATGCTGTGTTGCACCGAAACGTTGGAGAACTATCCCAACACTTCCAACGACAATAACGAGTCTCAGCTCGGACACAATTCAATACCAGCTGTGGTATCAATGACGGAAATAAGCTCGGATATTTGCGCAGAATGCGAATAGAAGGAGTCGCCTGCGAAGAATCCAAGTATTGAAAACGTGATCAAGTGTTAATTATGCCCCCAGTGGTACCACTGGGACTGCAGCTCCACGCTGTCATACGGTCAAGAGCTATACTGTACGCGATGCCGACAGTACTTTAAGGCCAGTTTGAGAAGGTCAGTGTAGATAATTTTGCTGTAGTTGACAATACGACTGATAAGTGGTACAAGAAAATTATAGTGTACGGCTTGTTTTGAGTACAATTCGTTGACGTATTTTAATTTTAGCCTCACAGCGAAAACCAACCCCTCTCCATCAAGTTGCGGTGGTGAAACCGGTTTAGACACTCGGCTAATGGGGCTCTGGTAAGTGCGTTGTACAAGAAGTTTGAACTTGCATGGCTAACAATCGTACGTTTCTTTTCTTTTCAATCCTAGATGATGAAAAGAAATACCAAGAAGAACACTCACTAGAAAATGAAATTAAAACGGGAGAAAATCGATATTGTGGCGACATGGAGATTTCACTGTCCTGCTTGCCGCATTGTGTATAAGATAGTTCTCAAATACGTAGTTGCATATTACACCTAGGCTATTTAGAAATTTCGCATGTTGCATGTTGTCTGATAGTTTGTCTGCATGCCATGTGACTGTGGCGTGAACCTGAATGCACACGTGTGACACACTCCTCCGGTTTAATCGCTCGTCAACGGTCAGTCTCTAGCCTCCCTGGCTGATTTACATGTCGGTGCCATTTCTAGCACTAAAGAAAAGCCTATGAATATTTCGTGTAATAAATATTCGGTCTCTCCTTTCAACAGCCTTTTTACATTTCGTATCTGGTTAATTCGCACCTGGGAAAACGACTTGGTGGGCCGTGCATTAAAAGATTACCGATAAATATTATAATGAAAATAAAACGCTATTGTAAAATCCTAGAGTAATGTTGATCGAAACGGGGGGGAAATAATAAGCTTAACGAAACATAAATGCTGATAATTATGGAGACTGAAGATATATTATGAAATAATTACGATTGGTCTCGATCAGCGCTAGACAACACCGATACGCGAAATAGCTAGGGAGACTGAGGATCCGACCGTCGAGCGCGCGAGCAAGCCGGAAGAATGTATATGGCGCGATTGGCGCGCATAGACCGACAAACATGCAAGCAAACAAACGCGATCACATGCATCAAGCAGACGGCAGGCAAAGATCCTTAAGGTCCTATGCACAATGTGACCTAAGATTTTGGGAAGGATTCTACGCATCGCCTACAGCAGTCATAGGATTCTCTAACATGGTAATAAAAAATCCCTATTGAAAAGCATAGGACGCGGTGTGTGTGCCCCAGTGGACCACATAGACCAATCAGAAGCGCTGAAATCTCCTAGGGGCAGGTGATGACAAAACTCTATAGAAAAACCCAAAAAGAGGGGGGCACAGACATATCGCAAACCCTACCCTCCAGTGAACCATGTAGACCAATTCAAAGCAATGAAATCTGAGAAAATCTCACATAGACGCAGGTGTATGCGTATCCAGCGAAGACCACATCATCCAACAGCGTGGTAGTTGGAATTAAGAATCTACGAAAAATTTGCAATAATCAAGGAAAGTCTGAATGAAAGCAAAAATCAACCAGTTGCAAACGATGCAAACATTACTAATCGACTATTGCAGTAAATAAGAACGAAGTGTAACTTAGACTGAACAAGTGAACTTGGTTGAATTGCGTCTATGTGGTTTTTGTGTAAAATTGAACAAAACAGTGCCGTTGAGTAGCCACGGGCGAACCTCATCGACTTTTTCAGCCGTGAGTCGGCGCCTCGAAACCTCGTACTGGGCAGCAATCGCGTCACATGGGTGGTTGTGTTCCATGAAGAATTTTGTGACGCGGAATCCCCCGTTGACATTCCGATTGACATTGAAGTAGGCCGGACATCCAGATTGCCCATTCGCTCTCTCTCGAATACCAGAAGATGAGCCAAACACATATATCCTACGGAGGCATGCGTAAACGCGTCCCTTATGATCTCTGAACGCAGGTTCGGTTGATCGAATGCTATATGAAGAGCCGGACTGAACTGCGAAACGTTTCAGGTCGGCTCCAACGGCATCTAAGTTTTGGAACTGTCGTGGAGAGACGACACTACCAAAATGGCCCTGAAGTGATATAGATAAATCAATAGTGTTTATGCTCATGTTTTCGATTCGAGAGAAGGCATCCTTCTGACGTAGACTGCCCATTTATTGCGGGTGCGAACGAATGACGATCAGCGCATTTTGGACGAACATGATTGGCCCACAGGGTGCACACGATTGACGGCATGGGGTAGAGAGGAAACAGTGTCACAGGAGAGGGGGTATACCAGATAGGGGAAACTAACCATGTTATTGTAGCCTACGTGGTTATCTCCAGGTCACTAGACAGCCTTGTAACTAATTGCAAGCAGCGAATGTTTGCGCATTCCCTAACAATTTATCTATCACTTCATCATTCACGATCGTTCAACCAGTACCTCTTCAAGCGTTGTTTAACGCATTAGAGGGTTTCATGCAGTTTTCGCTTGGTGCATTTATGAATGTCGCCCAATGGGCTGCAACCCATCTCTCAATTCTTTTCTCTCTCCTCTCGGTTGCTGCCGTTTGTCCCAGACTAGGTTACAGCCTAGTATGCCAAGTAGTTAGCTCTATATTGAGCTAACAATTGTTAGCTCCGAGATTGAGCTATATATATATATATATACCGGCATATGCCGGTCACAGCGTTCATTCAGATTTCGCATGCAGTTCTGTCATGGTGTGTGTTTCAAATATTTCGGCACTCTTGTTAGGTGTACAGGGTCTGTTTCGGCACATGTGCTCACACACACGTGCACAAACAGCGTCCAACGGCCATCACTATCAAAAAGGGACGTTGTATTATATAATACGATGTTGAGATAACTCAACTTGTCCTTCTATCCCAAAACTACGCCATCGGGTTGGTCAGCTTAGGTGTGCCGTGCTCGTTTTTTTGTATGTGTGCGAATTTATTTATCCCTGTTCAATAAACAAACGCCAAGGTCATAATTAAAACATCGCCATAACGACGTCGGAGATAATTAATGTGGTGCAAATTAAGAAATGATGAGTTTATTAAGGTTGAATCCCCAGTTTCACGACCCCATGTAAAGTCCGACTCAATGTCAGATAAAAAAATAATTAGCAAAATAATGCCAACGAAACGGTGAAGTAACGGACTAAAATGTCTAATGTACACGTTAAGTTCAGTATTTCACGGGTTTTTTGCAGATCCAGAAAAGTCCCCGACTTGTTATTGATCCGCTTCTGGGTGGCACGGAACGAGGACTTTGGCCAGGGGAAATCTTGCGTTGAGGAGGATCGTCGGAGCATGAACACAGAGTTGTTGAGAGAATAGATGCAAAGAGGAAATGGTGTGGTGC
>JTDE01007879.1:10652-24251 GCA_014338405.1 Paragonimus skrjabini miyazakii | reverse complement strand
CTGGTCGTGCGGCCTACATAACTGGTTCCACAGGAACAAGTGAACGAGTTGGATCGAGTTGGAACGCGTTGGATCTGCCATGGCCAACCCCACACCCTGTTAACCTGTCAAGACCCACGGTTCAAGTGGGTACTTGATTACAGCGTGACATTGAACTGATTGACCTGATAAACTACCCGTTCCCCATTTACCCCCTTTAATGATTCCCCTTTAAAATTCGTGATATAAATGTGATGTATTTAGCCTGATGATGAATCACTGAAAGCGAGCTTGTTCGCTACACAGTATGTTTAATTTAAGTCACGACGTTAATAAGGTAGAAAACATGCATCCCCACTGTAATGCCTAGTACCAAACCTATACAATCCCCCTCTATAATAAACACTATCCAGAATGAACCATCCACTGCTGTAGGCCCTCAATTGTAGCCTCGTGTTAATGAGAGAACATTCCTCACTCCTGTTTAAGGATAGGTAATTGAAACAGTTAGTAACTATCTGCAAGACTACCTTTTGAATTAGACACATAGTTACAAACCACATGATGATATATTTTGCTTGTAAGTATTATACCTGTTTCATATCTTCGGCATTGTGGTAGACAAGAAAGCTGCAGTAGAAAATCATCCGTATTATTTGGAAAGGGTTCACATACATATATCAGGTTAATTACATTTAAGGTGGACAATCTGAATGTGGTTTTCACAACCAATCCTACTTCACACACAAGTGAACAGGAATTCAAATATTTATGGGAACAGTACTACGAACTACTGACGACTTCCAATGAAAGAGAAGCGTCATTATATCAATTTTTTCAAAAGGCCAGCCAAAATTGGAATACGAAACCTGTGATCAAAAGTAGTTGGGGTTCAATCGGTATCAAGTAACCTCTCAAGTTACTTCACAAAACTCATGGCTTGCCAATAACATGAAAAGATAATTAATTTCAACCCGAAGGAAATCAATCTGTGTATTTTATTAGTGTACCGATTTATAAATGATCGCTTGACCAATACATTTGAATTCATTTATGAAAAGCCATAATACATTACGGATGTGTCTAATATGTGTAGACCTGATTTCTCGATGGGACTATAAAGTGTGTGCCTACCACAAACTCGCCAGTGCTACATTCAGTACGGGAAATGTTACAAGTGATTCATTATAAAAGTTATTGATTCCACTAATCACATTTCTGATTAGATAACTATCATGATTAGAGGTCCAGCATCTGTTGAATAGTGTTTCATTATAGAATGTCATCAGTAGATTACTCTCATATCAGTATACTTCCTAACCTCATGCTGACCTTTAAGATAAAAGTGTGAATCTATACTTTCAGGATAACAGCAACAAATAATTTAATAGTGATGCGACAAGAAGTTTACTGTAATATACGGAATTAGGGACTTCGAATAGCCCTTGAAATCGTACTAGGATTGAAACCTCCACGCAAGTAATAAGCAGAAGACCTCGCACTGGTTGCAGTAAGCAGTTCATATTCGTGAGACAAGAAGCCGAATCTATGGATTACAACAGTATTAAGGAAATCATAGCCACTCATTGGCTGATCATATGAACACATATAAAGTCACAAACTGAACGTTAATTGGTGCAATACGGAACAAAGAAATAAGCAAATAACAGAATGCGTAACATTGAGACTGTTCGTCCAATCCTGATGTAGTATCTTCAACGCGACGTTTGAATTGGTCTCTTGTTAGAACTCCTATTGTGTCGGAGTTTGGATAAGCGGTGAATCGAGTAAATTTTCACCACATTTACTTAGGCCAAGACTGGTTGTTGACCTCATACCAAGGGATATTTGAGAAAGTACATTTATAACCTAGTTAGGCTATCTGTCAAGAATAAGTGGATCACAGATGAGAGCAGTACACAGACACATTGAGTACATTCGGATCCCAGCTCTTCGTTTGGTAATCCCAATCCAAATAAAATGCAATGATAAATTTTATAATTATATGTTCGATTCGGTTGTCGCCAAAATGCGCTGACGTACTGCTTTTGGTTGTGTTGGCAAATCTGTACACAACCCAGAATGCTTTGGTGGTGTTTGTGCGATGGTTGGTTTTGATAAAATATGCAGCGATAACGCTAGTAGTCGATTTACGGCAACCGGTTCCGACCCAACTTGGATGATGCTCCTTGATCCTTTTTGGCAACCGTCCAGTCGTACGGCCAACATATTCTGCAGTACAACAGCGGAATAAAAATGAATACACGAGCATTGATCGATCATGGACTGGCAGCCTATCATTCAGGCTCAGTCCTAAAACCACCACTGCTGTAAACTAACTTCTTAAGGTTGCCGCTGGAAAGGTACATCTAAGTGACCGGTGCATGTACCGGTTGAACTGATCGACCTCTCACTCCCTTCAAACTGAAGCTTTATAAACAGCGCTTTCTTTTCCACTGTGAGCAATATCTTATGATAAAATTTACCCTTCATATTTGAAGCGATGAAGTGCCCCGGATAACCGTTTTCCATCAGTAAGTTTTTTATCGTTTTCAGTTCTTGTTTCACTGTAGCATCTGAACCAATCTTTCGCGATCTAGTTGCCAGGTCAGATTTAATAGGCACAAAACTACTGAATTTGGTGTGTTGGTCTGTCCATGTAGGTTTATGATATACCGATATACTCAGTGTACCGTCTCGACGTCTGATCAATTTCACATGAAGACTGCCAAAGTGAAATCGGATGAATTGATGAAATTTGACTCGAACCAAAAAGTCGACCCTTCAATATTCGGTCGCAGCACAAGTGATCCGTCCATCAGCGATAAAAAGTAGATTCTGGACGAAAATCAGCTATACGCTGATCAAATTATTGAAATGAAATCTTTTTTTAAATTGCAATCTGGTACTCTGGAAATTGACATGATAGAATAAGCTTACATATACACATAATTCCGTGCCGAATGATAGTAACAAATTGTACAGTAAAAGAAGAACAAACATGCTAAAAACGATGAATCCAAGAGTTCTATTTCAGAGATGTCAGGTAACATTACACACAAATAGAAATATCTGTTAGTTACAATACAAAAAGAAAAATATAATTCGGACAATCAAGCATGAAAATGAGCACAATGCAGCAGGTAGTGATTTGCTAACAGTGTCATTAGGGATCGTGTAACACACGTTGAATCTGTCTGAGCATAGCCGGAGTAACCACCGATCTACGTGTAGTCTATGACCCAGCGTGAACTGTTCGAGAAATCCTGCCGGGGCAGTCGATCCCCTTGATCATTTGGTGGATTCCATATGAGACAGTGGGACGGGTGGGTAACCGAGTCCAAATGTGAAATTTCCGAGCTTCTGGCGTGGCTTCGTAGCTCAGCTGGTAAAGCGTTTGCCGCGCCGAGGCATTGTGTTTCTGTCGTTGGTTCGAATCCGGCTGAAGTCCTGAATTTTCAGAATTGGGTCTCATCTAAAATCATCAATCTGCCAAACTGCTTATTAGTAATACGATTCCGAAATTCGTCAGAAAAGCGGAAGAAGTTGGATTTCGTAAGAATGTGAGTCAACAGATGTTACCAGCCAAGAACGTACGTGGCTCAAGAATTGTTTATTTTGAAAATAGACACAGATAGTATATGGTTTAACAATACTTCAAACACAAACATTTATTTGCATGTAAAGACATTCTCGGGGGCCGCAGTTGCCAGTGACATACTCACGTGTAGAGGACGTCATTTCTGACCGGGATAGAGCTCACTGTTAAGTTTTGTATTTTTTACCGCTTGTTTTAATGTCTAATTATGTGGCTCCTTCTAACTAATCAGGGGTAGTTTGATGTGATCGTTCATCCACACTGCCCGGTGTCCAAGTGAACAAGAAGACGATTAAAGAATAAGCCTACTAAAACAACTAAATCAAGATGGCGATGAGATAGGTTACAATCAATGATTTCAGACAGATGTGAGGTATGCTAGTATGAGTATGCGAAAAGGTGAAATTCGAAGGTGATACCAAACATATTCAGATAATTAGCCCATACTGTTTGCCTAACCGAAAATATGAACGCATGAAGAATGAGATGCGTTTTTTTCAAATAAATTCAACAACCTCCGACAATTCATCAGTGTATCAAACAGTGAACAAATTCTAGGAAACAGCTCAGTCATTTTCGTAGTTATAGTTCACATTTATTCTGACAGCCACATTGACTAGTCTCGGTTTGGCATCAGGAATATATACAAGCCTTCGCCTAAAGCCATTTACTGGCAGCGAATTTACGAAATATTCACGCAGTCCCACGTTAGAAATAGAGTAACAGTGAACGGACGCTGGTCGAATTTAGGGCGACTCAGTTCAAGTGAACAACTTCGACGAAAAAGATTCGCACTGAGCAAGAAACTGCCTTAAAGAATGCGAAAGCTGATCCGACAATGTTCAGAACAAAATAAAGCTACTTCTGATGTGTCGCCAGTGTATGAGATACTGACCAAGTTTAAGCAGTCTTTCTGAGTACGAAGGTCAACGAAAAAACAACAGTGAGGCCGGCATGGAACCTCAAGGTTGGCCTCCAGTTTCAGACGGTCAGTCAGAGAGTGCATCACCAACATTTAATATGAAATATCCATCTTAGGTAATCTGAGGATCACAAAAGCCAAGTGCCATTAACACAAAACAGACACGTTTTCATACACAGAACTTGTGCTTGAATAGATCGAAAGCTCTAAAGGGATATCGAAAGATAACATCATCGGAATTCATGTTGATTACCGGGAAATAACATACAGTATAGAAGGCGGTCATTAAAGGGTTATCGACTAAAATTTCTAAAACACTTTCGCCAATTTGCCTGCAGTTAAAAAGCTCGTTGTGATCAATCCATTTGAAACATTCCATTCACGATTTTCTACTGAGCGTCATTTAGTACTCGTTCGTTGTACATAAAAATCGTTCGACGCATAAACGGAAGCTTTGCGACTCCAAATGTACGCATACCCTGCCGATTATTCGCTTGCGTTTATAGGCAGGAATTTCAGTCAGAAACGCAAATACGTCGAGTTTAATTCCGTCCGTTGAGCTGATCTTATTTGGTACGGACTTTCATACCATATTAGGGTGATCTCATTAGTGGTTGCTGGCTCAATCTCTGGTGTTGACTGTAATCCATCGAATCTGTTTTTACTTGGCTTCATCAGGTGAATGAATCATGAACGAGACTGGGACCGGAAGTGACCATTTTTCGTTACCTGGGACGAAGTGAGTTAGATAAGCGGCGCATGAATTACCGGCATCCCGCGAGATCGTTTCCACAACTCCTTTGGAAGCCAAAGAGAAGAAAGCTGTCTAGGTGTGACACTCCCAGATATCGTCAACGTTAGGTCCCGCAGGTGTATTCGTTTGTACAAATATGGGGCATGTGCGCGCACATCTGCTCGACAGCGTACCTTACGATACAAGCTATATTACGGAATCTCAAACTCAGATAAAAAATTCTGATTTTCCCGCTCCGTGTCCTGATTAGTTGATGCCTTCATAGTTATCACTAATCCCATGTTGACACTCTCAATCTAAACAATGCTTACTGCGTACGTTTTGGTGACCTTACAGGTCTAGATGGTGTGTTCTATTTTTGGGCACAGACCTGAGAGCCCACCATGCATACTCCTAGCCGCCAGTTCCCACCGACCATTCTTCAGCTGTTTTTTTTTTCTACTGTCTAGTCCGTACATATTCAACTCACATGTGTACGCCGCCCAGAGACAATGGGTTGCCGGATTTGCATTTGCACGATAGCCCTAATCGAGAGTTCTTTGTTGCATGTATCCCTGAATCTGTCCATTTGTTGTTATACCCCATGTGAATCTGAATATCTGAGGTTTGTTGTAGCATTTATTTCATTGATTACTGTGTTATTATTACCTTAGTAACCGATTCAACCTGTTTCACTAAGAATGGCGTTGTGCTAATGAATGCTTACAATTTGTGTAAGCGAATGAGGGTGGCCTTTTTGGCAATCAATGTATTCAGTAACTCGTGATGGCTTGCAAATGGATTTGATAAATTTAAAACCAAAACGCATATTATCTCTTCTAAACCATCCTCGGTTTATCCGAATTGGAGATGGTAAGTAAAACAGTTTAACGATTCTATCACATAACGAGAAATAACTTTGTACTCCGTAATCCACTCGCGCAATGTCCTTTACATTTTGTCAGAGCTTAACCTTAGCCTGGGGAAAAAGAAACGCAGTCATTTACACTTCTCTAGTTTTAACACGTTTTTTAATATACATGAACAGCATACATGTACATGGGACGAACCCTGCTAAAAAAAATTGGTGGGGTCACCAGAAAATTAATAATTCATAACTTAACTGCTTACGGATATAAACCTCCGGGGTACCGACGAGGAACCAAGGAAATATCATACTTAAAACAGAGGTCAATTTTTATGTTGCGGCTTACGTGAACGGGTGTATAAAATCTCCGTTGGTCACAGTTTACTACATCATGTAGATTTTACTCGTTATCCAAAATACGACTGTTTTCTATTAGTATAACGAAAGACTGAAACCACACTGTATACACACCAATGCTAAACGAGTGGTATTATATCTATTCAAATTATTTATTTAATCTATTGTGACCGTTCTCGAATGGCTAGAGTTAAGGACATTTTTGTCACGCCTGCACAGACTGACGGATCACATGCGACTTTACAATCGGTCTATCCAACAATCATTGACACCTGACTGTCTTGCATTTCATTGGTTCAAATGTCAAACAATTAAGCTGTAAGTTAGTGCCATCAAATCGATCAACTCGGTGCATTCAAAACTTATTCCATTAACATTGTTTAGTTACAAGTCTAACACCGGAAGAATTGCACTTTTGCTTTTTATCAAACACTTAGTAATTAGCGTCATTTGAAATTGTGCAGCCCATGTACGTTACTTGAAATAAATAAACGATGGTATGGAGTATCTCATACCACCGACATTAGGGAACTATAAATGAGTCCTAGATCACTATGAATTAAACAGACATCAGTTGGCTGAAAAGATTTTAAAACGATGCTTTGAAGCAGCTTAACAACTGCACTTTTTGTCAGTTGCAGCACCTCCAGTTTACTTGAAGGCTAAAAGCGTCCAGGCTCTTATGGATGGTCTATAAACGAGCACGAACCCACTGTGGTCCATGAAAGTTTTCAGTTGGTTTTAATGAAAGTCAGCCAAATAGTGGGAGGCTGTTTCGACCTCGCCAAACCTCAACAGCATCGTACACGCCAGAAAGCAGGATCATAGCTTGTAAACACGTAGTCAGTAGATCACGTTCTGGTCGCAATTAGGACCGTAGGAAGACGTGTCTCCAAAACTGTGTTAGCTTGAAACCATAATGGCCAACTACCTAAGAACCATAGTCTAGAATACGGTAACGCGAGCACCAAATAGCGCGACAACAAGTAACCCAAAGCGAACCAACACCACCGGTCAAATACCATCATCCGACTATAAAATATACGATTTATCGTACGAAGATTTATTTCATTCCGTTCATTACACAAAACAAGCATTCAATGAGGTGCACCAGAGTCTTTGCAATCAGGTGTCGTTTACCCCTTTACGTCGAACGAAGATAATTCGCTGCAATTTGGATGATATTGCAAATGAACCATTACCCATGAGTTTTTGGTTTGTTTCGTGTTGAATAAGCATGTGTCTACACCGTCTGTAGTATACATACAAACAGATGCACAGACGTATACTCGCCCTTAAGACTGGATAGCTTTTTTCAAACTGTGACAGTGAGTAATAGCCGTATTGTTGACTCGTAAAAGCTAAATGATATTCACAGTTGGTTCAAATATAAACACTAATATAATTTGAAGCACCGGGTTTCCCTGATTCAATTTGTCAAAACAGCGAGAAGACAAACGTTGCGATATGTTAACATTTTGATTTATCTCATCAGCCACATACTAAATACATACAGAATATATAACAAAGGCGCATGGCAACAGTAGTTGAACAGATTGAATTTTTGGGTCAAAAGGCTGCTACCAGGGGGAGTGGACAGTGTGAACCATCCATTTTTGCGCACACAACACTGGTTTTATTTGTTTGATCAGCACAGATTCATTGATGGCCAGAATTTTAGGATTTGGGTGCCTCGCAACACAGTGAACGACCTGGTTGGGTCGACGTTGTGACCTGTCTCCAGGATGTGCTTCGCAATTGACGATGCCGGGTTTCGCGTTCTGTTGCTCCTTTGACTGTCTGTTCGCTCAGCAGACTGAATCAACCATTTTGGGAGGTGTTCGGCCATACGCTGACGCAAGCACCGGTCTGTTCTGCCGATATAGCTGTCATTGCAACTGCAAGTGAACTGATAAACGACATGTGAGACAGAGTAGTTAGGTGTGTCACGTCTAGCGTTTCCATAACTAACTCCCCGGGTTGATGATAAGGGGCATAATTCAGCTGCAGGGTATGTGCGATTCACAGCTGATTAAAGCTGATGACGCAATATACTAGACAAATAGTCTCCCCTGAATTCCAGTTTTATGAACACCTCTTTTTTCTTTGCAGTGCGAACTGCAGATCTTTCTGTTGATTTCTTGCTATGGACCGAGATAAATTTATCTGGATATGCAATAGCAAGTAATGTGGTTGTTAGGAATCCTTCCTAATCCTTCTTTCCTCCTCAACCGGTCATCTGTACGGATTCGTCTGGCTCTGTCGAACAATGTTTTAACCAAATTCAAACTGAACGTGAGTTTGTAACCTCTGGGCGTGTTTAGGAGATCTTGTATGACCAGGTGAAAAATCTGGAGCCCACAACGGCGGAAAATGTTAGTTGGTTTAAGGCCAAACTGGTGAACATTTCGCATGGGTTCCTGTCATCACCAATTCGACAACAATGCTGTTATACACCTGACCACTATCAAGCTATCAAACTGCTGAAAGAAATGGAGGACGTGTTCTTGAAACCTGATAAGGGCTCTGGCATCGTGATCATGCACAAGGAGGAGTATATGAGGAAAATGAACACGATTCTGGCCGACCAAAGCAAATTCAAACCAGATTTCACACCGCAGAATAATATACTGGTAGAAAAACAGATTGCAAAACAACTTCAAATACTGCAGCTACATGGGTTCATCAATGAGGCTCAGTATAAACAGTTAAAACCAGGTGGAACTCAAACGCCACGTACGAAAGACGCACCAAAAATACACAAAGAAGGTGTTCCACTACGCCCCATCTTGGCCATGGACAATTCACCTTACCAACAGCAAGCTCGATAGCTCGTTGAGATACTTAACCCAGTTCGGAAATTGCTGTCACCCCATTGTGTCAAAGACTCATTCGAGTTAGTAAACGGCTTGAAGGAGGTTTCTGTGAGTTCAAAAACAATGTACTCTATCGATGTGCAATCTTTGTTCACTAATGTTCCTCTGCATTAGACTAGTTTCTTTGTGACTTTATTTCAGTTCAGAATATTCAGTTGCATCTTCCCCATGATTATCTCAAGGATCTTATTTTCTTGTGTACAGAAAACATTCGTTTTGAGTTCGAAGGAGTTGCTTTCAAGCAAATTGATGGAGTAGCCATGGGCAGCCCACTAGGCCCAACGATAGCGGATGTTTTCCTTGGAATGATTGAAAGCCAAACTGTTGATAATTTTTCCATGACTACTTTATACAAAAGGTACGTCGATGCAATCTTAATTTTTACTGAAAGTGACAAGTTTCTTCCATTTTTTAACCTTATGAACTCCATACATCCCAATTTGTCTTACTTATGAAACTGCGTCGAATCGAAGCCTAGCTTTTCTAGACGTTTCGCTTACGAGACGTCTTGACGACACACTGCAGCGGCCGATTAATCGCAAAGCCACTTGCAGTGCCCAAAACCTCCAGTCCTCCAGTTTTGCACCTATGGCCTACAAGCGTGGTTTGGTTAAAACATTGTTCGACAGAGCCAGACGAATCCGTACAGATGACCGGTTGAGGAGGAAAGAAGGATTAGGAAGGATTCCTAACAACCACATTACTTGCTATTGCATATCCAGATAAATTTATCTCGGTCCATAGCAAGAAATCAACAGAAAGATCTGCAGTTCGCACTGCAAAGAAAAAAGAGGTGTTCATAAAACTGGAATTCAGGGGAGACTATTTGTCTAGTATATTGCGTCATCAGCTTTAATCAGCTGTGAATCGCACATACCCTGCAGCTGAATTATGCCCCTTATCATCAACCCGGGGAGTTAGTTATGGAAACGCTAGACGTGACACACCTAACTACTCTGTCTCACATGTCGTTTATCAGTTCACTTGCAGTTGCAATGACAGCTATATCGGCAGAACAGACCGGTGCTTGCGTCAGCGTATGGCCGAACACCTCCCAAAATGGTTGATTCAGTCTGCTGAGCGAACAGACAGTCAAAGGAGCAACAGAACGCGAAACCCGGCATCGTCAATTGCGAAGCACATCCTGGAGACAGGTCACAACGTCGACCCAACCAGGTCGTTCACTGTGTTGCGAGGCACCCAAATCCTAAAATTCTGGCCATCAGTGAATCTGTGCTGATCAAACAAATAAAACCAGTGTTGTGTGCGCAAAAATGGATGGTTCACACTGTCCACTCCCCCTGGTAGCAGCCTTTTGACCCAAAAATTCAATCTGTTCAACTACTGTTGCCATGCGCCTTTGTTATATATTCTGTATGTATTTAGTATGTGGCTGATGAGATAAATCAAAATGTTAACATATCGCAACGTTTGTCTTCTCGCTGTTTTGACGAACGGTAATATAAGTTGTTCGACTGACTCGCCTACAAGGGTAATCCTGAATACCAGTCCTCTGTATAAAAGAAAAAACCTTCAACTTCGCGTGTTCTGGTCGCATAGAGTAACTCAACCCTGTTTCACGAACTTTCGAGGCATGTGTGCTGACTGTTACTCGAATGGTAATGACAAGTGTCATACTTTGGCATAGGCATTTCGCCCGACCCACTCTCGGCCACAAATCACGTGACACCACATGCGTGAAAATCGACACACGTAACCAAATACACCGCACACGTTTCCTGAACTCACGCTCCGCTTAACTATGTGTAAAGTGACACTGTACATACTATCAGTGATCCGTGTGTGGTGTGGATAAATTATATATTCTGCTAGGCGCGGTTATTCTGCTATTGCTTTCCGTGAACTGACGTTGGGTACACTCAATTATACTATTCAGTAACTTCACACTAGAGGTGACTCGGCCACCGTTAGCAACCCTATTAAGCCGATGTCTAGAAAGGCTAACGCGTTTTTTTTCAACCTAACCCGACAATCAGGTGCGTAGCACTTCCCGATCAGGGTGAAAGCACCTATCTCAAGAAACCTAGTCAACGACTTATCGATTATTGATTAGCTGTTGATAAACCGGAGTGGTACGTACATGTTGAACACAGAAAAACTAAAAAGAGAATCGCAGTCTAGTAATCCAAACAGGCAGACACTGTGATTCATAAAACAGGTATTTTACATGCTGTAATAGTTATTGTAAGATCACAACCAGTGTAAGAACCCGCAAGCAGGAGAGAACAATTTTCAGTTAACTAAGCCAAATTATAAATTTGCTATCTTTCACTATAGGCTGAACTTATCACCTTGTCAAAACAGTAGTCCCTCTAGAGTAAGCAGTCTATTACGAGCTATGAGTACATGTAAATACATGCATCCTTGTACTGGTGTAGTTTCATGGATTCCAATAAATTAAAGTAATATGAAAACAAGGGAAGAAGAATTGCATGGGATCATTTAAAGCACTGCAAAATCCCAAACATCTATAGTCTAGCCACCGAAATACCATGTCTATGAAATTCTGTCAGACCTCGGTTGTCGTGTCCACCCCAAGCCCTTTCCAACTAGGACAGCCAAGTGTCAGGACTTGGTAGTGAAGTTCTTGGGGCAAGCCAACCAAATGTGACACCAATGAGAAGCTAGTTGCAACTACTGCCCGTTCCATACCTTAGTGAACACAAAACGAACATAGATGCCAATTCAAACTGGTCCCCGTAATTGGAGCTGGACGTTCAGCCCTGATACCATACTATCGGTTGAATGACACAAGGATAAACACACCGTGTGAGAACATGATTAAACTTCCCGTAGATTGCGTCGCTACCTTGACCAACAGTGGAAAAGGGTAGGATTTATCACAGTAGGAAAAGGGTTTCACATAAGCACGGGATTGCATACCAAAGGGTTGTCGGCCCTAACCTCACGCCGCTGTTCACATACTGTTTTAAATTAGCTAAAGCTGTTTACTTATGTTAAACTAACGACGGAGTTATGGAAACAATTGATCCTCACGGCTTCCTTATGTGGTCAACAGAGAATTCTCGTAAGAAATACACATAAATTCAGCGTCCCTCCTTACCCACTGCTACTATGGCTCGGGCTACCGAAACAACAAGTTGATGTACCCCATGAAGGTTGAGTCCATAGTGATTTGTTTCTACAGTTTTGGGACGGAATCTTATAACCGTTACAACAGCCATCCAGTTAACGTTTGGAGTACGTCAGCAAGTTCTATATGGCAAACGCTTCTCAGAGTCTGCTCGCTCAAGTTCCAGTTGATCACCATAGATTCGCTAATTGGTGACATCTAGGTAAATGAAATATCATTCGCAATGCTGACTTTTTCTCTCGATTGCTTCGAACGTTTTAGTGCTGGCCTCAAGACTACCATGACCTTTTGAACGTTCACCCATAGTATATACTAAGCAATCCACATCACTTACGCTAAGGTTTATTCTCTGCACGCTCAGACAGACGACCATCACTACTTTTGACACGGTTAAACAGGTAATGCTCATTCATAGTCAATAGATTCTGCATTATTCACTGATCACATGACGAGTAAAACATGTCGACGTCACTTCAATTTATGCAAGTCTAACAACTGAGGAAAAGAGTCACACATCAATATGCCGTAAGCCGTCATCGAGAAACTTGAGGCAACATTCCGTAAAATGTACTACCCAACACCAGACCAGTAAGTGAATATTATCGTTGCAAGACTGAAATTCACCGAGTTAATTACCTCGCGGTTGCTGAAGATGTGAGTATGCAAGGAGTTTGAAACACATACTCCGGGGCATGTAAGATGTATTACTGATTTCGTTTCACTTAACTACATGCGGACTTTCATCCTATAAAGCGATTCTACAGAATCGAACAGCTACGATTCAATGTAGCCCATTCACGGCCAAGAAATCCTAACAAAACTTCCGCAGTGAACCACCCACTATAACTCTAAACCGAGTTAAGCATTTACTTTATTGTTGCATTCTCGCACATTGCTTATACTGCTCTACTGCTATGTTTGTCAATTTTCCTGTCAGTATTAAAGCTTGAAAGAAGTTCTTTCATGTATTTATCTCAGCACAGTTGTACGGACTCGGGTAATTTACTCGGCCACTTTTACACCATTTCAGTGAGACAAACTGGCGTACTCAGATATGCTGGATCACATCCGAATAGCTGAGTGGTCGTATTAGTACAATCATAATGTGGAGGATTGTCAGGCGGGAAGCGCGAGCATTCCAGCTCTCGGCG
>JTDE01007879.1:0-10284 GCA_014338405.1 Paragonimus skrjabini miyazakii | reverse complement strand
TATTATTCAAAATCGCGAGCGCTCGTGTGGCATGGTAACTAGCGAGTTGAACAATAAAGATTGTGCTTTATTGGACGCCTTTTCGCTACAATAAGCAGAGCGATTAAATAGATAAAAAACAAACCAACGCAAGCAGACTGTAATAACTTCGGCGTCGTATCATCATAACTATGACGATAAAATTAACCGCTCACAATGAAATTCTCAGTCAGAACGCTCGGATTCCCAATACCGGAAATTGACAGCCCAAGACACCAAAGAGAAAAAAGCGCAGTAAAATTAATGTATGCACTTCGTCTGCAATTACTGCACAAGTGTGTTGCAGTTACAGGTTAAAAATGACCTTGAAAAAAGAATAGAGGGCTCAACACACTAAGAATGCTCCAAGCAATCTGGCTGGTTGGCCGACGTACATTTGGGTAAATAACGGACCTTCCTATCAGTGTACCTTGAACTTGATTCAATAAGAAATTCGCGGTTAGGATTTGCTCATCCAAACACCTGGTATGGTCATTAGGATTATCAGCAGAAAACTCTACAATGTGTTTCATCAAAAACACTCATTTAATCTGATGCTGCATCACGAACTCGTCACACCTTTTTAAGCCACGAACGTCCATACACAGGGAATTATTCTCTCGATTTGTTCGATTACGTTTTGCAACACGTATACAAACAGATGTTCACACATTTCCAAACGCCAAACCACACAATCTGTGGCATTCTCTTTTTTGCACTTTTATTCGTACACATAAGTGTTTTATGCTAACTGCATGCGAATGCAGTTGAGGTGAACGGCAGCCCGAGCCACAGTACCTTTTGGTCAGGCTCATGGCTGTTATGATGATGATGATGCGAATGCACACAAAAGAAACTGTACAAACTGTCAGGTGCAGTATGGCTAATTCTTTTGATCAGCACCAAAATGCGATTCCACTCGTCGAATCTGTTCGACTTCGTCCGCATCCCTGCCGTTCCCACATTTACACCGTCCGCTCGTGAAGCAGGGCACAATACGGTGGAACTGTCCGATACAACGCAATCATCGCTTTCCCCCCCTTGACTCCAAACGGCCGCCACTATTCAGGAAATTATTAAAAGGGCTGCAGTCAATTTCAGAATGTCCCTCGGTCAAAAACGTATTAACTGAGTCAAACGCTAGTTTGTCTGCACACAACTTTATGGTACAATAGGCTCGATGAAGAAACATTACTCACGCCTTTTGTTTCTAAGCAAGTTATCACAAATGAGAACAATACCGATGAAATAAATAATCGGCAATCGCCAACAAAGATCACAGGGTAAAAAAAATAAGTAACGGTTCATGTACACTACTACACTGGCGACAAATGTCAGTTTAACAGGCAATTGACGGTCAACATTATCTTCACCACACAGAAAATTTAATTCAACTTCAACAAACGATCTGAATCTAGTACTAGGCAAGTTAAGCACCATCAGACGTGAGTTTGTATCACACATTTTCATCAAATAGAGACTGTGATTCAACAACTACGGGAGCTAGCTCCGGTCGTAATACACTGGTAAGATTTGTTTTTCTCGGTTCACGTCCGAGTCAAAGGTTTAAACAATGTGATAATTCAGTAACGAATGATGAACGACGTCTGAACCAATAAACGTGTATATTCAAAGAGAAGTGGAACATAACCCAGCCCGCACACACTCAAAAGCGCCAAGGATGGCCCCAAAGAAAATTAAACACAGAAGACAAAGCTGGTCATAATTCTCCCAAAACGAACTCACAGTCGACAAACACATATTGCTCAACAGACAATGTATTCTGTCAACCTAATTAGTTTAACGAGGCACCTCTGACGTAGCAGTTAAATAATGAACGGGTTTAACTAGAACAGCCTTGATCATACCGACTACATACTAGTAGGCATTCACCGAAATTGCATTACAACAACACTAACCCGAAATGACAACATTAACAGACGTCGCATTCAATGAGGCTACGTTGGAAGATCGAACGGTGAACACAAAACTCGTTGTCGTTATTTTTTTTTAGGTTGACATATTCACGACCCAAATTCATCGTAAGGCCTATGACACCTAAGGTCTACTGAGTTTGAATTTTCAAAGCCGCACAACTGTCGTCCACTGAACCCCCGGAAGACCGTCCGGATCACATTCTTCCGTACGGTCCGGGTCAAAATCTTGGGAGAATGTGACCATAAGCGCAAACAATCGCCTTGCGACCCATTAAGTGTTAACATAGTGTGGAAGTGAAGCAAAACGCACCCGTCGGTGGTCCGTTGTGATGAACTTCGCATGTTTCGCTTGAGTATGCTCGAAGAGAAAACACGAGAACGGGCTGGCACGCAACCGGTAGCAGAAGCAAACATCCCTAATGATACCTGCAATCTAAAGAGCATTATTCGACCTTTTTTCCAGCTGCCGTTGTTACGTTTTACTGCAGTACAACACGCATCTTTATTTGCGAGTAATATGGTGCGTACATTCGGGAACTAAAGGTCAGGTCTCAACGCCAGGAAGACGATGGACCAGAAGCCATTATCGGGACCGTGTGTACCTACTATGTGAGATGCGTCACGAAAACAAATGATAATGCACTACTGCCCAATGTGTATGGATAAAGGTCAGCCATGCAAATGGGTGTGCGCGTTCGCTGTCTTACGTTCACATAACTTGTGAGCGATTACGTGCAAGCAACGACCTCCCAAAAGTCAAACGACTTTTGAGGTCACAACATTACTAACGCCACGCAGGTCATTTAGAAAAAGGATCATCAGAGAAGGCACTGGCGGGTCGAGTGACATGGAAAACAGGTTCGGATGCACTGAAGAGTTCCCTCGTCGACAAGGAACACACGCCATTCGAAGACGACATAAACCACAACCTAGCAAATTCCGTTACGGCTTTGCCGTCCGAAACAACTTCCTTGTAGGTGCCTATCTAAGAATGACAGGGTTCAGCATTCAGTGTCAACCGAGAAGGCTGAGCCCATTCGAATATTCTGCGCATTATCTGCTGGAAATAAAAAACCACTGATTCTTTTGTTAATGTGATTTCGAATACAACACTCCTGAGAAAGGCCAAAGTGACTGAAACGTTGTGTTCTTCTCAATCCATTAACTGAACGCATGTTACGCAAAGTACTCAAGCTGTTTGATTTCGTCGATAACAAATTTGGTGTGGATATTCCACAAAACACCACTGTTTCAATAAGTACGTAAAAGCTGAACAAACGCAACAGAGCGGGTTAAAACCTGGCAGACAGCTTCGGGGTGTACTTCATTCAGACCTATAGCAAAGATATTTCACCAAGGTTAAATCCAGTGCTGAAAATGAGAACGATCGCAATAACATAATGGAAGAAGTGTGCACACAGTTTCTCTTTGGAGAAAAGTCTCCGAAAAACTTTAGTGAAAATTTCAATAACGGAAAGTAAACGCATATCCATGTTACTTTGGAGTTAAGCATCTCCCTGAACCTCTTCTCGCTGTAATCCGGTCCAGTACTCCCAAACGCACGTAAATTCCTCAAACACAATTCATAAACTGGTTTTCTGTCAGAAAACTACCAAAATATTCGCCACATGTTGTCCGCTGCCATGTGATATGCAACGTCACGCATGTCGGATATTACCAGGTAGCCTAGACATGGACAATAGCAATCCCACTAACGAATAACTGAACCAGCGACCATGGTAGTTGATAGACTAATACCGTTGCAATCAAGCAACCGTAACCTTGGCATCCAAATTGGAACGGTGTCTGAAGTGTCCAGAAAAGTAGAACAACTAACCGATATTGGCACGTTTTAACAAAAATAACTGACACAGTAGCAGCCCAGAAGAAGCGGAACAGGAGCATAAACGTAGGTAAAAATCGTGCAGTTAGTGGGTCAAACAGAAGGCTCATACTTCTTTGGGAAAAACTGAAAGAGCGGAAGAAAAGAGTGTAATGAAGATTTCTATTTGAAAGACCAGAACACAATGAACGGGCATTGTGTACTTAAGACAGGAATCATAAGATAGACTGATCGACACGATTGGAAGGAGGAATACAAAGTACACGAAGTGTCAGCTACAAATATGCTTCGAAGGGATGGGCTTTATACACGTTTCTGGGATTAAAAAGCAGCTGGAAAACGGAGAGGATGAGGAAGAGGAGGAGATGAAGACAAAATTGGTCTGCATAAAAATGAATTGTTCAAAGTATACGAAGTACATAAGCGGATGATTACGAACGCCTGGCATTCAGGAGAACACAGCCGATGTCAAACGGCCTTCGAATCGTTTACCGTGTGACTCTGGTTGTTTTGCACGGTATGGGGAAGAACAGCACCACCCTGTTCTTGGACAATGGACTCTGATTGGAATAGGAATTAAGACGAAAGACTGAAAGCTAAACGGCGCGGGGGTGTTTCATGAACAATCAAGCTAAACAGTTAAGTTAAGGCTGAAGTTTATTTACTTTACCACATCCGTGTACAACAGTGATCGATAAAACCAAATAACAAACGAAGAGAAAACCACAGAAAAAGTATACATCATGCTGCAAGGCGGCGCAACATTGAAATGCTTGTACGTAGGTATACAATAGTGAGCAAAATTGTGATGCACTAGTTAAACGCGCAGAAGATGCATTTGGTATAGTAATTAATACAGTAGTTAGTAACCGCTTCACCAGATCGACTTAGCTAACCAAATTCATGCCCCGTATGTGATTGCACTTTGAGCTGGATGAAGGCTGGTACATGAATGCGGTTATCGGAAAGTATGGGGTTACAAAATGGCCTTTTTATTTGCTGTTAATTTGCTGAATGAAAGATCAGGTCCTATACGCCTAAAAAAACGTTAAACGATGGCTTGCCTACTAAATTCTTATAATCAAATGTATAGTGCATGCATAAAATAAGTGAACTTTCGACTCTCTTGTATTCGCATGGATCGTCGTTTTATCGCCTTTCCCTTGTTGTTTTGACAGACGCAATAATGCATCCATTTCCATCGTTCAAACGATGCATGAATAACCATAACGAAACAGCATAATATTGAACATTTGAGACATTGCGACCATAATGAAACTTATTTGGCTAAGAGGTTGTGTCATATCACATGTGCCAACCACGTCAACCGCCCCTGTCAAAAACAATGACAGTTGGTCTGTAGAGGGCTACGAACAGTACCACGGAGGTTGCCCGTGGTCCGAATCTCGTACAAAGTAACCCCGTTCGATCAGTACGAACGACAAAACTCGTCGAAAAGTGGGGCGAGTCTTAGAATGGGAACCAAGAAACACATACTGTCGGCAAGCCAATTAAAAAACAAAATCGAAAACAGGACAGGACGCTAGAGATGTACACCATTTTCATCTGCACGTGAAACTCGACCAGTTGACTAACAATGTTTATGTACGACCGAATGTATCAGCTGGTGCCCTTAGGTAAAACATGATAAGTTTTCACAGCTGAATATGTGACAACGAAAATCGAACGAGACGAATCAATCAGCAGGTGTTTATCGACTATTGAACCTGCTGTAAATAATGTTAGTCTCCTGAGATGGAGTCCTGCGACTCACACAGTCTGTGGTTGTAGACGTAAACAGACAGTAGCCAGTCAAATGCAACGAAGTGAATATCACAGAAGAGAAAATAATGAAACCGAGCAGCCAGTTAAAAGGAAGCTGTTGTAAATTCGACGCCTTACGCTCACTCACAACTTGACGGTACGTTTGTAAAATGCAAACACCCTGAAGGTGACTGTAAAATCAGACATCGTATCTCATCCTCCAGCTATCTCTCAACTAAGATTTCTACTGTTTATATGGCAGTTAAGTAACAGTGGCAACCATCTATGTATTGTTTCCGGTGACGCTAGGGGCATTGGCGCAGCAAAACCACCAAGAGCGGAATGCAAATCTGCATCGAGATGTAGTGAGGATGCCATCAGTTACTCTTATATCATTACGTTGTTATCGTTACAAATGCACTTATATTCACATTACTATATTTATAAACCTGTGGGTCCTCTTTTTTACTCAAAATACTGTACCGTAAATATATGATGGGTAAGAAATTAATCTAGGCGTTTGACTTCCGCATGTATCAGGCAGGAGACCCTCCGTCATAAAAGATTTTTCAGTTAGCGTGATGTTGAATCTTAGATACTAAAGTGACAGCAATTTTTTAGTAAAACATGATGCATTAATTAAACTGACTGAAGTATGGATGTTCCATGGCTTCACCCGCAGTAAGACGTTCCTCGTGATCATATCGGAGAAGTTTGCCAAGCAAATCCAGGGCTTCGGGGTTCGCCAGATGCTGATTCTCCGAATGTACAAAGCGTTCCCATCGTTTTCGCGTATGCCGACCGAGGATCTCAGTCAACCGAACATCCAGTTTGATGTCATACTTCGACAAATATTGGAACAGTTCGTCTGTGCCCAACACCTTGGCTATCCGCACTAGTTGATCGTAGTTGTCGTGTCCGTGAAAGAACGGTTCTCGTCGCAATATCATGCTAGCGAACACACAACCAACGGACCATAAATCCAACGAATAATCATACATCTGTGGCGAGAATAGACCAATAAAAGGGAATTCGACGCACCTGATAGTCAACCAACAGTTCTGGCCCTTTATAATGTCTTGATGCAACGCGGACATTATATTCTTGACCAGGATGATAGAATTCAGCCAGACCCCAATCGATCAGACGTAACTACACAAATACAGTAAAAAAAATATCAAAACGTGCAACGAACATACTTGTCTCTCCTGATGATTGATGAGTATATTGTGCGGTTTCACATCTCTGTGCATTATGCCCATGCTGTGACATAAATCCAGTGCACGTAAAAGCTCGAACAAATAATACCGTATATCATGATCGGTTAGCGTCTGATATAGCTCCTTGAAATCTGTATTATCCACATGCTCAAATATGAGGGCTGGCGTGGAAGTCTGTACAGCCAGGATAAGTAACCGATAAGTAAGCAATTGTAACTACCGTCGGATCTTTTACCACAGCCTCTAGATTGATTATGTTGGTGATTCCGCGCAAGTTTTCCAAGATTTTGATCTCGCGCCGTACTTTGCTCTTCTTCACCGGCTACCAACCTGACTGGATGAAGATGATGAACGTGACTCACCTTGAGCACTTTGATTACACACTTTCCATTAGTGGTCAAATTGATACCCTCGAACACTTCGCTGTATTTTCCGCGTCCCAATTTCTTTACAATCTGATAATCATCCAGATCGCTGCGCGACGGCGCAAGCAAGAAGTGTAATAATACCCGCACAAACATACCTCCATCGCACATGATGAGCTTCATAGTCCCAGTATTCACGTGGTCTAGTGCAATTCACGTCCGCATACACCCGCGCCCTACTCGCCACTGGCATTCCTGTGGAAGAAAATATAGGATATGACAAAGACGGTCTACGAACTGCATTTTGAAATCTACATCCAGACCAATATATCCGATAACCAACTGAAAGTCCACACAGTGGTGTCAACAAGTACCACTGCGTTTAACGAGAGGGGAGTTGAAGAATGGGAGTTAAAAGAGGATTTATGAGGAAAACCGATAACCGCACTTTCTTTGAAGATACTATACAAAAAGTTTCCAAGACATTCGGATACGTATCTGGGAAAGAAAGCAACCTGGTTAACAAGATCAAAGCAATAATACTGTAGAGATAGACAGTAGAGATGCATAGTTTGAGCATGACAGCGTTACATTAGTAGTCAATAGGTAGAAAAATATGGTTATAACTGCCAAACCCAATGTGAGAACGGACCAATCCTTGGAGTTTGGAGCTCCGTTCATATCATCGAAAAGAACAGACTAGACTTCCCGACTATCAAGCAGACGGCATTGCACACATACTATAAACAATGCAGCAAAAACTGGATCTCGTTTTAACATCACAAGCGGTTAAAGAAGGAACTGCATGCCTTTGCCACTGCCACTGGTATCACAGTAATAATACAGATTGTCATGATGGAGTCACCCAAGTAGAATGTAAACAAGTGATGAAACAAGAGGGCGAAAACCGACTAAAGCCATGTATTATCTTACTCGTTTGCAACTCGGTTACAAGATGTATGCAGCCGGAAGGTGGTTCACTGGGTTTAGACAGGAGTTTGGTGACACTAATTTCTTTTCTTTCCTTTTTCGCCTCCAAAATAGTACTTATATATAGCAGTTAAAAACCACTGGTGTACCGCTGTTGTTGATAATGACTGAAGTTGATACAACGGTCCGTTCAGGCGGACCGCCAATAGCAAATATGGGAATGGAGATGCAGATCTCAAAGACGCACTTGGTAGTTTGAGGGTAAGAATCACATTCTACAAAGAACCCGGATGCTCACCTTACTCGACATGACCATCATTGTTGTGTTCGAGCTAAAATACCGTGTGATCAAGATCACAGTCGTGCGAGTACGTGTGTACACGTTGCATATGGGTGTATGAACGAAGATGCAGTCGTGTAGACTGACGTGACGATTTAGAGGTGATCAACGGAGTGAAGCAAAACCGTCCCTTAGCTTCAATCTTTACCTCACGTTTGATGATAATACAACTGTTCTTTAGAACTCAGAGACTGGTGTTCAAAAAGAATACCACATGCACAGCATTCTGTTGAATATTCAGTGGTTTGGTGCTCGAAGCCCTGTACTTAACCCAACTGTCCGTTACTTGTATTTTGTATATGACTGCGCTATTTGCGCAAGGTAGAAGAGGACCATAACGAATGGCCGAAACTTTCAGGACTGAGGCAACTCGACCTGGATAGGAAATCAAAACGCTTAAGACACTCACCACACGGAGGTGCTACGCATACACTTGAAAACATCAATGAAGAGGTTGCAAATAGTTGTTAAAATTTCGGCTAGTTGGATGGTAATCACAGCAAGAGTTGTAAGATCATGTAGAAAAAGTTACAGCTACTTTCAGGTATCTTGTAAGACGCGTCTGGAAAATCCAGTCCTCAGAAGAGAGCCGAACGGCTTGCCTGTAGAGTTATTATACTGTATACGTTGTTGTACGGCAGTGAAAAGTGAACAGGAAATGTGTGGTATCTGAACTGCTTTCACATACAATATATAAAGTACATAATGGGTCTACAGTATCCCCACATGTACTCGAATATCAAAATACTTAGCCCTAGCGCACATGGACAAAAGTGAATCAATGATAACACGCAATTAGATAAGTTTACTGAGATATGCAGATTGGACGACTATGAGACAGATCCCAAAGCAACTGCTGAACGGGTAATTGAACGTAGGTAAACCAAACCCTAGTGAGACCACACTGATAGCAGGACGCCGCAACAAGTGTGGCTATGAATGTGTCACTAGCCAGGAGCTGGTGAATCATCGATAAAACCCACATCGAACGGTTAACGAGGAGACAGTAAATAAGGTAGGCACAGGCGAAATGACCTCATCATATATCGTTTGGTTGTGCAGACCAATAACCTCATCATGGAAGTGTGAGGCAGTTGCATGCCCCAACTCTTCTTCAGCATTATGACTATGAAACCCTAGTGTTTTTCTTCACGGCCAATACGTAATTATGTTTGAAGTTATTTTTCGAAATAAAACGCATTAAGATGCACCTGAACTCTTGATAACTAACATTGTCTTCCATATACAAATGTCATATCGTTGACATATAGTTGTTTATTTAATCTAAACCTTACTAACAGATCAGTTTAACTTAGCTTCCAGGAGATAGAGATCTCTCATTCAGTTTAGCCTATCATCCCGCCAAATACGAATGGCCAGCTGTGAAGCAGGGGTCTCAAGTGCTATTCCATCGGGTTTACAGTGAATACCCGGTGATCAGAACTATAGGTGGCGTGGCGAAAGTCAATTGTAGTAACGTGTATGCCTCCGAAAGTTTGCCACAGACACAACCGCATGAGTGACAAAGAGGGTTCCATAGAGCAATCATCATTATCATCATCACAGACAGCAATACATCAGTGGTTCACACTGATGCTTAACTGCCACACAACCACGAAGAAAAAAAGCAAACCGTATATAGGAAAAGAAAAAAGGGACGGGAAGGGTACCTAACTACTAGAAATAGCTACGTCTATATTCAAACATACAACATCAAGGCGCCTACACCTTGCAAACAAACAACCGAGATGTAAGTGAAAGTAAAGCGTCATCAACAAGACAGCTTCCTTAAGGCTTTTACTGCCTCGCGTCGTTAAATACACTCACTTCACAGACAACTCGGACAAACAACAACATTCACGCCGCT
>JTDE01007877.1:3984-22790 GCA_014338405.1 Paragonimus skrjabini miyazakii | reverse complement strand
CTTCACTGCACGCCGAAAGTACGTGTCGGTGAAAATTAATGGCAGTCCGGCACGCCTACAACTAGACACCGGCTCCGACATCACGCTTATCTCGCGACAAACATGGAACGGTATTGGCCGTCCGGCGTATAAGAGAACAGACCATTCAGCTCAGAATGCATCTGGAGAAAGACTGGCACTGATTGGTGAGTTAGATTGTGAAATGGAATGCCGTGATTTCCGTGCAATCGGCACAGTTTACCTTACCGAACATTCGAAATTGAATCTCCTGGGCTTGGACTGGATTGAATGTCTGAAACTGTTGGACACACCACTCAACCAGTTGTACAGAAATGTGAAATTGCAAACTCCACTGCCAGATAAGAAATCGGATCGCGTTCATCAGAACCTACATCAGAACATACAGTCACTACCTAACCGTATGCAATCAATTGGCCAGACTAAACTATTTGTGAATACGTTCAAACGATTCCCTCAAAAGGCCAAAGAGGAGGGAAATACGACCGACATCCTCAAAGCGCCCTACCCTAATTACCGAAAGATGTTGAATCGATAGGTGCCGGAAGAGAAGTCTCCAGCTGAAGCACTGGCAGTACGCAGACTACGAACATCGAATGATCTGTTATATCCTTCCAGGCCATCGGCGGTAAACAGGAATCTCCCTATGGAACAACAATTTAATAGAAGACATGGTGCTCAGTTCCGTTCCTTCGAAATTGGTCAACCGGTACTAGCCAGAGACTACCGGGGGACAGAGATTGCATGGACCTTCTGGAGAATTCGAAGACGTCGAGGGCACAGTACTCTTTGAAGTTCAAGTTGGCCCACACAATTGGACACGACATAGCAACCAGATAAGACCATTTGCAGGACAAATGGCCCATTCAGAGAGCCGAGGTCTCCCGCTTGAAGAGCTACTGGACAATGCCAAAGGTCAAGAGACACGCCAGATGCACGGAACGTTGAGGTTCAAGAAGAGTCACCAACCGCTGCAAACACCTCGACGACCAAGCCGCACAAGAACCACTGTGATTCCACTGCCAGTGAATCCTCACTTACGGACATACGATCAACGAGCTTAAAGGGGAGGTGTTAGGAGACGCATCTCCTAACAAAGCAGCAAAGGCAAATCACGTCATGTCGATTGATCGATCCGACTTCGAGGGAATTGATACATTTAAACTCACTCGGCTAAGCAATCTCACTCAGTTAATCAAATTGCAGCTGCACGACCGAACGCCTGTACGTTATCTGAACTGTTTTCTTGCGTTCACTCTCGGCCATGTATGGTACTTACTTCGCCTTATAAATTTAGAACCTCTGTTGCCTGATTCTGGTTTGTCTCATCCTCCCAATAAATGTTGTTGCCGAACCTATTCTTCTCCTCGGTTCAGGGGACAACGATTGAGCTCGTATTAAGGGACGATTCAGTAGATTGTGTCATCACTTGAAGGTATGTTACCGTAACTGTATCTCACTCCAATTTCCCTGGCATGTTCAGAGTCAACTGCAATTAAATGTTGGTGCGCTTGGTGTGAAGTAATCTTACTTGCTTGTGGTAACCGGTATGGTAACTTTTAACTTCGGTTCGTTTGCTTTCGGCTGCTAGTGGTTCTATGCATACCTGTAGTACGCACTTCCATGGAGTCGTGGAAAGACCGCTGTTGTTTGGGCAGCATCAAGCCAGGTGCTGCTGATGACGGCAACATCTTCGTTGTCATCGGCTTCAATTTCTACTATGCAATAACGCTTCCTTCGTCTATATCAGAAGGTTAAAAGCATTTCGTTAGTTGTGAGCAACATAATTCAAGTTAGTAGAAGAAGAATGCAGAAACAGGTTTCAGTGGCTCATGTTTATTAATGTCTTATTAAAAGTGTGTTGAAGTGGGATAAAACTTGGTCACTAACGTCATTTACCTGGAATATGTACAAGGTAGACGATGCAAGACCACGCACCCATAAGTCAGTGATAGTTTGGAAACGTCTACAATACAGAATAGATCGACTTGGGTCAACATTATCAATGTCAACAGTAATGTGGGACAGATTGTATGCAATAATTACATTATTCGGACTAGTGGCTGAAATAAATGAAGTTTTAAGGCGTAACTTCAGCGTATTGCGTTCCTTGCCGTGGGCTTCCACATGTAACAAGCAAACAGTCTGTATCACCTTCGCCATGGTACTCTCTTCTTTCCACCTGCTATACCGCTGCGCCACAGGATTACAAGGGGAATGTAGCATACGCTTAAAGTGATAAATATATGACTCAAATGGTAAGCCTGAAAACCTGTCAAGTTCGCCATGAATTCCGACGTCGTCTGCTAAATATACTACCAAATGGACGTTGTACGTCATACACGAACTTACGGAGACAAGAATTTCCATAGTCAAGCAACCATCGGTTGAAAATCGGATGTGCAAGAATGTAAATTCCAATGGATAAGTCCAGGAAATTGGAGTAATACAGCTGAGGTATGGTTTCCTCCAACACCCAAAGTCCGATGTACAACAGAAATTGCCTAAACTTAGAAGCTTTCCAATTTTTGTACTCCAGCCATCCACAACATACTCTTGGAAAGTCGTTTTTTAGTATACGAGAGCAGGCAGTTATGTTGACGTCAACGTTTTCAACGATGTCCATCTCCAAACGCCCTCCTTTGTTCTAAGGGGATTCAAGCCACGATTATACTAGCCTTCGTACTACACCGAGGCACACGGAGTGCATGTAGTCGTACGGAAAGTGGTGTATCATGTCCAAGGATAGGGCCTCGAAGAGAGATTGTCTAAGCTTTCTGGCACACCGGAAGGATTCGTCTGTGCGAATAGAGCAATCTTCTAAGGGATAGGTAACTTTGTGGTCAACGTATACCCCTTTTGCGTACAACGATCACAACTGGCGTACCCAGTATGCTCTGGCTTCCGTTTCACGAAAGCCCTAGCTGGTGAGTCGCAAATAATGCTATTGATTTTCAACTTCTTTTTACGTTCCAGGTTACCGACAATAACTCCTTCTGATATCAGAGTATCCAGTTCAGCAACCAAATCTGTCAAATATTCGTTCACATTCAAGGGTTTGCTGCGACCAGCAAAAACGCTTATCATAAAAGAGGTGGTGGTCAAAGGCCTAGCTAATTTACAAAGTACTGGCCTTAACTGCAACTTCGGCGACTTGAAGTGTCTAACGCCATCAATATGCAACTAAACTGCTACCTCGTTAGCACTGCTCAGTGATGCATCATACGGCAAGCGCGATAGGACAGTTTGCAAGCCGAAGTGACCATAATTATCACCAGCTATCAACTTCTAGGTGCATTCTCGCGGTGTACCCAACAAAGAACGCACGTCAGTTGGCATAGTCCTCGCTAAAGGGTTGAATATTCGCAACAGAACTGTAACTGCTCTCCTGGGACTCATATTATGATACCCATTCTTTCAAACCTTCTATCACTTTGGACACCGTCCCATATTCGCCTGAATCACATGCGACTGAGGGACTGGTAGCACTTGTATCACTGTAAGCAACGTCATCTAAAGAGAAAGTAAGATAAGAACTAACGCTTACTGTTCCTCCATACTGTTGTAAGGGTACCAGCTTCAATCCGATCAGTGGAATCTGCCGCTAGCGTGCACCGCCGCTTCGAACGATTCACAGTCTTCTTCGACTGCAACTGCGTTAAATTTTTACGTGTTCGACGACTTTCATACATTTTAAATTCGATGCAATGAACAATAGGATATTACGCGTGAATCTAAAGTAAACACGTTACTTAACAACCTAAAGCATATAAAGAACGACAAATGAACAGCCAGCAACTCACTTAGATAACTGAAGCCTCAGAGCTTGTCACCAATCGGTGTACGTATCAATCACAAACATTCCGCTTCGACAGTTTCAATAGCTCATGAATGAATGCGTCATACGACGCTGGCTACAACAACGTCACACGGCCCTACAGATCCATCCAACCGACAAACCACACATATCGATCAGTCCCCTCCACCCTGCATCGCCGGCCGTTACGTGGTAAAATTACAGGAACCTGATTGTACAGCTACAGGACATCCAGCAGAAGCCGTGCGGAGGTAGCAGAGTCCATCAAATCGCAAAAACAAACAGCGTACTAATTCTAATTTTCCCTACATTACTCGGGATTTTACGTTGATTGTGTTCATAGGGTCGTTTCAGCCTTGAAACACAATACCGGCGAATTACACATTTGCCGTTATAAATGTTGTAACCACTCCAGCTGGGAGTATTTTTCAGTGTCATTCTTTTTGCAGGTCACTTCTTTTTTATTCCAGTGTACATTCTAATTTCATGGGAAAGTTAACAACGAATGGTAAAGTATGGCGAATATAACTGATAAAACGTAAATTACTTGTCCTGTTCTTGTGCATCGTCCTTCGTTGAAGTAGCTTTATAGGTGTGCCCCATGTTTGTATTTTTATAAATAGCTTAGTATTCGTGTTTCAACAACAGTTCGATTGTAGAAATTATGATCACGCTTTCCTACTTAATTACGTCCAAATTCAAATAAAAGCATATGTTTCCACGCCTGTGACATCGATTTTCATTATAATTTATCTTTAATTCTCCGAAATAAAGTAGAATACAACTTTTCATTATTTTTCTATCAATCCCTATGCTATTGAACTACCGCAACTTCCTTGCTTACGTCTTCAGAAGATTGAAACAAAGAAACTTTTGGGGAACAGAATTATGAGGTTTTAGGAAATGCAACATGTCACAAAATTTCAGCCACTTTAATAGCTACAAAATATTTTTAACTGAAAGATAACAGAGATACTCCTGGTCTACGGATTACACGCAGCGTTGTCGTGTGGTTGTGCTTAAGCTTTTTTCGCGTCCAACTCCCTGGGGTCTTTAATTGTTGCGAGGAAGTGGGCTTGTGGATGCCGTTAGTGCCACGTTTTGGCTGTGACGCCCCATGTACTGGTGTATACGACTTGCAAAGTACCGTGAGAGTAACACTGCTCACCTGATGACCGCAACGGTGCCCTCTGTTACAGGCTTAGTTTGCATTCAGTGAGGAAACTTGCGAGCACTGTGTTACGACCTCACCTGATAGAGAAAGATAAGAACGACGCATAGACCACGAGCAGTATCTCTATCACGAAAACGAACGCAACGATATTGCAAAACGGTACGAAAATCAGAGCGCAATTATTGGAACCCAACTCACGCAGCTTAGAACCCCCCAACAAGTGAGGAAAAAGACGACTTTCAAAGGGGCTTTATTTGCTGCTCAGCCCGAGGGCAAAATTGTGGTTTACAGCAAATGTATTTATAGGTTTCTGCGGTGGTCTTGGGCATAGGTCGCGGAGTGCACCAATCCGAAGCGAGCGCAAGTTCTCGGACGTTCCAGATTTCTGGCGGACTTTCTAGTTCCCGAAAACGAAGAAATCCATTCTCCTTGCAAATAATGCGACTTTTTGGGAAAAAGTGTCTTTTCTCAACACACTGACAAGGTGTTCCACGCCTTACGTTCACCCACGACAACCGCTAAAGAAGACGAATGTCAACGGAAACTCCAGTCGACCTACAGAATACAATCAACCGACGGATTGGTAAGCCGGCTTTCCAAACGGTAATAGCTAAAACATTGTTGCCTCATTGAGTGTAGCCCACAGTAGTAGAAATGGGGCAGATTCACTATGCGGCCAGGATTGAAACTGCGATACATTCACCAACACACTAACTTCGACGCTAGTGGGTTGTAGTAAGTTTACGTGCAAAAGTTTATGTAAACAGGCACGGTTGCACTTGTACAGCAACTATGACGTCGGACACAGTTCACGATTTTCAGGACATCCGAGGTTATCTCAATGTAAGGCGTTCCACTCGGTCGCTTTCGAAAACACTCGGATTTTACTCTACAGTTTGTCAGTAGTGCATATCTTTCCTACGGCCGGCATTAAAACTCTCGCCACACCCTCCAGAAACAACCGTGTTGACCACTACGCAGTGACCTCACATTTTGCACGACGGGATTATAACATGTGAACTACAAACCACTTTTACCTTTTGAGTAACGATCATTTACTTGCGGCAACAACTTACCAATCACACCTACCTTAACAATAGTCAATCTATCAAGCAATATTCTATAACAGCAGAGGGAGCACATAATGCATCCCACGTTACGACGATTGGACCACTGCCAACTGAAGGCGAAACAGTACAGGAATTCCTGTACGATACCTAAGTATCGTTCCGCTCCCTGTAATGTTTCATCGCTTGATCTAGTGATTTTCAAACAAGACTTTCTTTCTTAGTAACTTACCCGTAGGGTATGCACCATTAACTTGATTAAAAATCCCCCAACGAGCCAGTTAACAATTAAAAAGAAATATAAACACAATGAAACATCAATCAGCAATGTTACCTTGTACAATTTACTAAGCGTTCAACATAACTATTAAAATCAGATGCATCCATGAAACAAATCCTCTATCCAACAGTTACCAATGTTGCGGCTACACTCGAGCATACATATCACCTTAAAAGTCTGTCCAAACAGCACGCACTAGCAGTAGATGACAATCTACAAGCATCATTAAGAGTGCATCCGCCGAACACTTACATAATCGACAAAAAACCATAATTCCTGTTCATTTACGCTACTCAATCCAAAAGAAACTTGATAACCACTAAGAAAGCCGTCAATTCAAAATACCAATTCTTTATCCCACTTCAAATGACCGCGAAGAAAATTTTCGGTCAATCACAGTCATGTTTACGGCCGATGACCACCTGCCCTACTGACGAGCTCTGTTGAGAGCTAAATTCGAATCTGGCGCTTCTTTTTGATAGGACCCCCAAGAGCTAGTCGTAGACAATGATTTCCTCGGTTATCGCGGTTGAAAATGTTCTAGCACACAATCCGCTTTTTCACCCCGGTATCTGGCGCAGGAATGAAAATCACCGAAATGTGTGATACGGAGGCGTGTGTGTTTGTTTTAATTGAGCGATAAATGAAAACGACCTAAACGTGTGTTATTTTCGAATCTCCGTAAGGCTGATGTTGGTTTGCGGAAATAATGCTGAAATGCAGATTTAATTTGTATATTAACATACAGGAGAATGCGGAACTCGTTTATCATATTGGTAACTGAGGGCACTTTCATTTTTAGGACATGGATTATATTGAACCGTTCCAGGCTGTTTTCAAAAATCGTGAATTTCATGCTTTCCAAGAGTGCCTAAAAAGGTACACGGAGGATGTCAGCGTTATTTACGTTCGCGGAACGAGCTGTAGATGGAAATCCGTTTTGAAATACGATAGGGTAAGGTGACATGAGACCTTGAGAACCGTCTGGATTGTTTATCGCTGTACCAAGTATAAAAGACGGACGAGTGAACGCAGAGGTGTGTGACGTGTTTAATGAGTTGATATTTGTCTTGGTTAACAACTTAGTTCTCGCGACCCCTGTTGCAAGTCACGATCCTACGTGGTCCGGAGAAATGACTGTCTGATTGTTAGCTCTTTCGAGTTAGAGTACCATCCACTTAATCGTCTGGTATACAAGACTCATCCTACCAATCACAGATTAACAGTCGGTGGACTGAATGACTCTAGGAGTGTATTCTAATACAATACCTCAACTTCCAACATACAGCGGTCTTTCGCGGACGTTCACGGAAGTTTATAACAATGGCCGACGTTGGAAACTTCCGACGCGAGTTGAAGGCCGCAGTGTCTAGTGAGTTTTTGGGTGTAATATTTTAACTGGGTTTTAGAGAACCTAGTGCAAGTGCTTAGTGATATTACGGAGAAAGGTTACCTGCGTACTGTGCAGGATGAAAACAGTGGATACACGCATATTTGCTTTGCTCAGCGGACGCAGGCTAAGCTGTTCAGACGTTTTCCACATGTGCTGAGCGTGGATGCCACATACGAGACCAACAGACACAAGTGAGTCGTCGAACATTCTGACACACTTGAAACTTGAAGTTGTATCAATTCCTGGTTACCGATGACATGAGACGTGGCCGACCGGTTATGTACGGGTACGTGCGTTGTAAGATGTATGCCTCAACACGTAAGCTGTTCGAAATTTTTCGAGATCTGATAAGTAAGCACATACGGGTGAGAATGTTCGTGACGGACAAGATGGCCGCACAGATGAGGGAAGCTCATGTGGTTTTCGGATGCGACGTCCTGTTGTGTTACTTTCATATAGGTGATGCCGTCCGAAAGCATCTGTGAATGAAATTTTTAGTCATGATCATTAATTGACAAATTCATTTCGCAGCCGGCATCTATTTCACCGAATGGCCACAGCGGATGATGAACGGGAATAAGTTGCATAGCTACACAATTCATGTTATAGGTTCAACCGTGAATTACGCATAATTGGTCGGACGGATGAAAAGTTCATGAATTATTTGTTATGCAGTTGGCTTCACATCAAACCAAAGTGGGTCATTCATGCACAGGGTACTGTTGTCCACTTCGTCCAACCGTCTAGAGAACGCTGACGGACGACTGAAGAAAAGAACGCACCCCAGGGACTGCTTGGCCATTGCTATTGGAAAAATATGGGTCTACAGCGAGTGCTTCATGCGAGAATTCGAAAGGCAGACGACTTACGGAAACGAATCTCGTGAAGTTGTGGATGTTGACTTGTATGTGAAGAACATTCTTTACAGAATGTCTAAATTCGCCGGTCACAAAGTCCAAAACATCTGAACACACGAATCCCACGTTTGCATTTCGAAACAAAGTTTTGAATCCAAGGTAGGCCTTTGTACATTGACCATCTTGAACATTTCAGCTGCTGGTTCAACATGATGGCAAGTGTTTCGTTGTTGATAGCTTGCAGGGGACGTGTGAGTGTAAATTTTATCGCTTAATGTCGCTTCCTTGCATCCACATTCCGTCAATATTCCGAAAGCATTCTTTCCAATACAGTAAGCATTTTCGTACTGTTAATTTTCGTTCCAAAATGCCGTTTCCCCATTCAAGAACGATGGTTAGCGAAGTATAACCTGCCAATTCTCTGGTTAGCCGGCCCGAAGCTTCAGCCGCTCACTGCATCGAACTTCAGCCGACAGTATGAAGCATTGCACCACTTACTAGCAAAATTACATGAATGCAGCAGTCACAGGGCTGTGACATCTTTCAACAGTATCATTACTTTCACCAGTAAAACAGCCAGGTGCGCAAAGGTTGACTTACCTTTGTCCGACTTCCCGATCATCGTATTTTCGGGCAAAAAGCAAACAAGTTGGGTGAAGAAAATTAAAACAGGGTTGCCATGCGGATATTGTGGTAAACCGGTGCAGGCGGACAGCTATCGTCGTGAAACCGATGAGCTCATCTTCCATTCCGACTACATCCGAACCACCGACATATGGGAATGTCCATTCTGTGGCAAATAATTTCGACCGCCGTCACCTGGTAGGTGCACATTTCAGCTAACGTTCTCGTCAGCCCAATGAACAGATTTTGCACACCACCCTTCATGGATATCGACTTGGACATGTCCACGGACAATGTGCTCTGTGAACTGAAGCCCACGAAACCGCAAATATACATCATCTGGAGTGGCTCGTCAGTTGATATCATTCGGCAAAGTTAGTTCATTTACAAACATACACATATATAATTTGCAGATAGTAGACTTGATGAACGCGATAATCAAGAAATCTTTTGATGAACTATCTCCATCTTCGGAATGAAATCACACGAACGAACAGCTCCACGATAATCTGATGCAAGCCGGAAGACGTATATACCGATTGTAACCCAGGCCCCAAATACATCATTCGTATCAACATTCGCAAGTTCAACGAGACTTCGTTTATAAGTGGGGTATACCTCGCAAGGTAGGACAAACGGATGAGGTAGTTATAAATGTCTAAGCGTGGGGTAAAGTTTGGCCAAACTCGTAAGGTAGGACAAATGAGTGGAGCAGTCACAGTTATATATATGTGAGACTTACGGTCTTCATGTGGTCTTCTATATATATTATATGAGGGTTCAACTTTATGCCCACGGCGACTCGACGATTACGTTAGCTGCAAATATTTCATATTGTCGATGGCAATCAATGGCACTCAATCCTAAATGTACCCAGGAAAACACAACCGACGTAATTAATTTTAACATATACTACTAAGCGCAACAGAAGTTCTCACAATATATCACGTTTGCAGCCTTATAAAAAGCTCAGCCTATATGACCGAACAGCAATTTGATCGTCGGAAGAAAAATCAAGTTTTCTTGCATAGCTAGACTAACATTTTAAGAATAGGATGTTTTCCTACTTTCAAGACATTGAGTTCTATTATATTCGGACATTCAGTTACTTGTTCAACGCATTTTCCAAATTTTGTTAAATTGCCGTTCAATTATCAACCCATTGAAAAGGTACGTATTATTGGCTTACGCAATTGGAATATTAAAACAAAAGCCTTCACCGCGACTGATTTGTACCATTTTTCCAGCTGCAACTAGTCTGAATATCATAATAACCCGGACAACTTAAAAACACAATTATCACAGGGAATTCACAGGTACTTTCTATCTACGGATTCGATGCAGCAAAGGGTCCAACTGGAAAGTCTATGGGAATGCGACAGCTGCGATCAATTTGGTTTTTAACTTTCATCAATGATTTCACCAAAAACCTGAAGTGTTCCTGCTACATCTTCGCTGAAAATATGAAGGTTGTAGGAAATCCTGGCAACACGAGCATGCAGGAGGATTTGAATACTGTTCAGAAGTGGTCAACCGAATATCACCTACTACTGAATGTAGACAAGCGTAGGCGGATGCTTGCTGGGGAACAGCCAGGGTCAGTCAGGCATTTTAACAAGGAGGAAGATGAGAAAGAGCTGAGGAGGGTAGAAACAACTAAGGACCTAGGAGTGCTCACAGAGGGGAACTTCAAAGTTTCCAAACAGTGTATAGAGGCAGCGCGAAAAGGTAACAGAGAGCTGTATATGTTGAGGAAAACGTTCGCGTCGAGGAGCCCGAAAGTGTTGTTACCGCTTTATAGAGCCTTTGTTAGGCCACATCTGGAATTCTGTGTGCAAGCCCGGAGCCCGCATATAGTAAAAGACGTGAAGTTACTTGGGAAGGTTCAGAGAAGTTTTACAAGGTTGCTTGAGGGAATGCGAGATAATTCGTATGAGGACAGACTAAGAAAATTTGATCTGTTTTCTCTTGCACGAAGGAAGATTAAAGGAGACTTGATAGAAACCTTCAAGATTCTTAAGAGAATAACCGGAGTTGAGGCGAAATCTCTGTTCAGCCTGCATACGAATTCACAAATCCGAGGTCATAATCGGAGAAGAATAGGGTTGCTATATCGATTAGGGCTAACTTCGTCGTATGTCGAGTTACCAACTGTTGGAACGTGCTTCCACAGAGTATAGTGTCCTTTGATAATGTGACAGAGTTCAAAAGAGAGCTTGCTGAGTGCTGGCCAACTTTCTTCCCGGACCTGTTGTGAGGGTTTAGCTTGGATGAGTTTCCAAAGTACCTTCCTTGTCGTAGATTTAAGTTGGTAATAACAACCGAACTGGGCAAAGTAAGCAATTCATCCCTCGAGCGCAACTGTACAACTTATTGTCAGAAATGTAATAAAACAACAATAATGGGAAATAGGTTCAGTGACAATCACTACACAAATTTTCATCTCTATTTGCCATTATTATTATCTCTTCTAAATCTTAATCATTGCTTTTATTTTATTCACAAAGTTCGTTTTAACATCTGAAAGTATAGGTTATAGGAATCAAACCCTCATTGGTCTTACACTTAATCCTTGTTTCATGTCATTTCAATGGGAGGATGAACTTGTGTGTATCGGTGGTGGCTGTGAACGTGTTGTGTTCTGATGGCGCTGATAACTCAAACTCCTCAGCATTTACCTGGTAGCCTTCATACTAACTCATGGAAGTGAAGAATCTCTTCTCATTATCGTCGCAGCACTGGGCGCCCTCAGAAGCTCATTGGTGCAATAAACCGGACAATTTCTGGTTGAAGCCGTTCCGTCCAGGAAACTGAACTGAACTGGTTGATGCTCAATTTATTTGAAAACCAAAATTCCTATCATTCATCATTTAGTTCAGTTCAGTTTACAGGACGTGACGACTAGCAACATGGTAGCACAGTCCTTGCACTGGTAGACAACAGCTTCCCGCGTTTCGACTTGAGGATTCCGCATCAGGCTTCGACTGCCTAATACCCGTAACCTACAAAAACAGATTGTCAGACTTGTATATAAAGAGGATAACGATAGGATGAGGAAACAACTTGCGTGTATGTTCGTTAGTAAATTGGAGAGAACCGTATAGAGATGACCGCGCATAAGTAAATACTCATTTTGAAACAACCAATAATATACATGAGGTCCATCAGCAGTTCTAAGAAAGGCAATACTGCTCTGCCTACATACCGAAACAAGGGTTTGCAGACTGCGAGCTCACATGAGAGCTTACTGTCGTTGTGGACAAGAAGCGATAAGATCGAAGGACTTGTTTAGGGACAAATCGATCCATTTGAAACCCCCGATTGCCCAATGGCGGTGCATGAACACACTAATACTGAGATAGTCCGACGTAAATTGTTGACTTGGTTTACATTTGGTTACAGTTCAGTTCCGTTCAGTTTTCCAGGACGAAACTGCTCCAGCAAGAAATTGCTCAGTTTCTTGCACCAGTGAGCTTCTGAGGGTGCCCAGTGCTGAGACGACAATGAGATAAGATCCTTTACTTTCATGAGTTAGTATGAGGGCTACCAGAAAAAAGCTGAGGGGTTCGGACCATCAATGTCATCAGAACACAACAAGTCCACAGCCACTACCGATACACACAGTTTTATCCTCCTGTTGAAATGACGTAAAGCAACGTCAAGTGTGAAACTGTATCGACCAGGAGATTTCGCTGGCCTGCCTGCGGCATGATGTGTAAAATAGTTCAAAAACTCATAGTTGCATATCGTACCTAGGCAATAAAGAAAGTTCGCATGGTGCATGTTGTCCGATTGTTCGTCTGCATGTCATGTGACTAAGGCGCGAACCCAGACGCACACGTGTGACACAACTCTTTCGGTTTAGCCGCTCGTCGACGGCCGGAGTCTGGCCTCTCTAGCTAATTTGCGTGTCGGTACCATTTTTACAGTTATAAGAGACCCTTTGTATCTTTCGAGTAATAAATATTCGGTCTCTCTTCTCAGTGGCACTTTTCTATTTCGCGTCCGGTAAACGCGTACCTGGGGGAAATGACATAGTGCGCCGTGCACTAAATTGATCAGCCCGAATTATGATAGATTTTCTTTCAGAAATTTTGTTTCGGTTCACTATAAATTAATGAGCTTGTTCGAATAATGTTTTTCCCCACAGATGTATCTTTTGTATAACTGAGTTACTAGTTTTATATATTTCATGTATACTCGGTTTTAATTCGAATCATTATACACTCCGCTGTAGTGGATGCTCAGACTTACGTTTTGCCGGACGCCTCGGTCAATGCACTAGCCGTACTATATACACCATTTCGAGAGAACAATCCTAGCTCGTGGTTTGCTTAGTTAGAAGCCACATTCGCGCTACGACAAATCAGTTCAGAGCTAACTGGTTTCCACCACGTAATTGCGGCACTACCACCTCATGTCATTTACGAGGTGGACAATATTTTGAAGTCATCGGATTCCACGAAACCGTCCGAGTAACCCAAACTAGCCGTAATTAAGCGCGTTCGTTTGTCAGATCGCCAGCGTATTTTTCGGATTTTAAGTACGACTGATCTCGATGACCTTAATCCATCGCAGCTCCTTCGTCACACGCAACGGTTAGCAGGCACGACCCAGGTAGAAGAGGCTCTACTTAAAGAGATGTGGCTCCAACGTTTGTCTAAGGATATGCAATGCATCCTTAGTTCAAATCCCTTAGTAACCTTGTCAGTCTTGACCGATATTGCCGATCGGATTGAGAAAACATACGGTACCACTGTTTCCCAACTCGCTTCGAGTAGTCAGGGCGCGATTGTCAGTTTGACGGCCCAAGTAGCTAGCCTAACTCAGAAACTTCAGGCTTCAACGATGCAGCGCTCGAGAGCACGATCGACTACACCCACTTGACGATGTAATAGCCGCCCAGGGTCGCGTGTATCTCATCAACCGCCGCCGAACGCTAATCCCGATCACTGCTGGTAAAACCAGCAAGTTAGCAAGAAGGCCCGACGGTGCCAACAGCCTTGCACTTTTGATCAAGTCAGCAAGCAGGGCAGCCAAATCCTCATGGCTACCGGCGTAGCCCGTCGGCCTGGTCGTCTGTTCTTTCTAAAAGATCACGAGTCAGGAATCCACCATCTTATCTGCACAGGTGCTGAGGTCAGCGTGATCCCACCTGAAGCCCATGACTTGAACAGATCAGTCATATTTAACCAATGGAAGCACTATTAAAGTGTTCGATCAGCGCTCTCGCACACTCAGCTTAGGTCTTCGTAAGCCCTTCCGCTGGATTTTCACGATCGCCGACGTCCAGATGGCAATACTCGGCATCGATCTTCTCCTACACTTCAAGCCTTTGGTAGATTCCAGACGACACCGTCTAATGAGTCAAACGACAAAACTCACCGTTACGGAGATTTTGACCGATAAGGTGTCAATCAGCCCATTTATTAAAACTCTGCGAAATTAACTTCCTTCAATTTCCTAGCCGACAAGTATCCGACTGTTTTCCGATAGTCTTCATCTCTACCTGCCGCCGCAGGTTCCACGAGGCACCACGTAGTCACGGCAGATCCGCTGGTGTTCGCCAAAGCTCGCAGATCGACACCGGATAAGTTAAAAGTAGCTCGCGCTGAGTTTGAGCACATGCTCGAACTCGGACTCATCCGTCCGCCCAGTAGCCCTTGGGCCTCACCACTCCACATGGTCCCAAAAGCATCAGACGATTGGCGCCCTTGTGAAAATTATCGTTCATTTAACAACGCCAAGGTACGTGACAAGTACCCACTCCCGCATATACAGGACATCACGGCTAGCCTTCATGGTACCTGTGTTCTCGAAAATCGATCTGGTGCGCGCCTACTATCAGATCCCAGTTGCGAACGGGGATTTTCCGAAGACAGCCGTCATCACACAATTTGGGTTATTCGAAATTCTACGTATGCCGTTTAGCTCACGAAACGCTGCACAAGCGTATCAACGTTTCATCGACGACGTGACACAAGGTTTAGATTTTGTCCATCCCTACATCGACGACCTATTAGTTGCAAGCGCGTCTGAAGAAGGACACCAGATTCATCTGCGACAGCTCTTCGACAGGTTAACAACTTTCGGGGTAACGATTAGTGCGGACAAATGCGTTTCCGGTCAGTCTGCGATAGAGTTCCTAGGACACCACGTTGATCAACACGGTATTTGACGCTGCGTGTAATCTGTAGAACGTGAATATCTCCGTTATCTTTCAGTTGAAAAATAATTCATAGCAATTATAGTTGTTGAAAATTTGTGATATGTTGCAGAAATTAAAATCTTGAAAACCTGTTCCCTAGAGGTTTCATTGTTTCAATCTTCCGAAGACGTAAACAAGAAATGTGCGGTTGTTCAATGGCATAAGAATTAATAAAAAAATAACGCAGAGTCGCATTCTACGTTATTTCAAAGATATGAAGGTAAAATGTAATGAAAACCGACGTCATAGACGTGGAAACCCATGTTTTATTGAAATTTCAGTGTGATTAAGCAGGAAAGCATGAGTATAATTTCGACAATCGAACTGTTGTTGAAACATGAGTACTAAGCTTCTTATAATACTACAAACGTGAGAGACGCCTATAACCTAATTCAACGTAGGGCAATTCACCATGCTTCATCACTCATTGATACCACATTTGTTAACTATTTCATGGAATCAGGATGTACGCTAGCGTACATTCCAGTTGGAATGGAAACAAAGTGAACTGCTGAAAGAATGATATTATAGAACACTCCCAGCAATTTGCCGGGATGGTATTTCAAGGCCAAAGCGAGTTGAAAACGGCCATTTACGCGCGAAAAGATATTTTTCAAATTTTTCATGAAATATTAGAACGCATATTGTGGGACAAATATACATATCTTATGGAGTATAATAAGAGTGTTGCAATGAGAAAAATCAACTATACGTAAAAATTGTCCATATTTACAATTTGTTGAAAAAAATGTGTCGACATTTCCTCATCGATTGTACGTCCTGAAAATGCTTCCGTCGGAATTTCCGTGGTAGAATACATGACCTGGTTGCCAGAAACGCTCAATTCCGCGTGGTTTTGTAGATATGATTGAATTTGTAATCCTCGACTACGTTGCGTTTACATTGCATTGTACACAAAATATCACAGTAATTCCTAATTAAAGCTATGCCGGCACGGTCGCTGCTTAATTATTCACCTGAATTATATGTTCAGCTTGATTCCTTTATGGTATTTCCAGTGGAAAAGGGTCTGCGTTTTCACCTGGTTGTTTCTACCAACAGTGTAGTGTAAACATGGATGACACGTCCCACTCTATCATCAACAACGTGCGTATTGTTTTGTTTATTGCTTATTGACTATTCTTGAACATAGCTTACCACGTGTACGTGAGTCAGTGCTCATTTATCGGACAGATAATGACCAAATTTGATATTTATTATTTATCCGACGAAAACATTGATTCCCACTTCCACCACTTCAGTTACAACCCTCCAATCTTCGCATCATGGACGATTATGATTCCGATGACAGTTGGTCTATGGTTTCGCCGGCTACAGACTTCACTGACGGTTGCCAGTATGTCATCTCATGTTTCACCAGAACTGAAGGAGATCATTACAACTTATACCCAACGGTCTAAATACAGGTATATTCTGAATTATCCCGATTTCTGCTTATCAACGTTGATCATATGTTGAGTGAACTGGACAGGGGAGTTACTTGTGCGAACGCATACTTCATAAGTAGGCGTTGATCACAGCTTAAGTGAACTGTATAGAGCAGCTACTACCGTAAACGCATACCACATACTTGGGCATTGTTAATAGTTGACGTCAACTGGACAAAGTAGTTGCTAATGTGAACGCATACTACCTGGTCAGGCGTTGACCATAGCTTAAGTGAACTGGACGGAGCAGCTGCTAGCATGAATACATGTGACATGCTTAAACGTTTATCATGGGTTAAGTCAACTGGACGAAACGACTCAAGCGTTTAACTCTGTCCACCCAAATCTGTCAGTCACAGTTGAGTACGAGGGTGAGAACAGTTTGCCCTTCTTGGACATCCTGGTTAGGCGCCGTTCGACGGTTCAATCGAACGTTCTGTGTACCATAATCCAACATGGACGGGACAATACATGAATTTTATGAGTTTTGCTCCTGTTGCATACAAAAGATCTTTAGTACGCACACTGTTTTACAGAGCGTCCAGAATCTGCTCCCAAGACAGATTACGAGCCGAGCGAACAGTGTTGTATGAAACGCATCGTGCTAACAATTTCCCCGAACGTTTCATTCAAAAGCGGAGCAAATTTACTCCTGCGAAAAATGAAACTTTGAACGTCCCAAAAAACGATTATTACATCAAACTCCCCTTCAAAGGAGCTGACCAGCGCCGCGCTAAAACGGCTGTATATTGCAGCAAAGCTTGTCGTGCTTCCACAAACCACTAGGTTGCCTCCACCCCCGGTCAAAAAGCAAACCCCTATGTTCTCTACCAGTCTCTGCATCTATCAGTTTTCCTGCAGTTGCGGAAGCACATACATTGATAGAACAGAAAGGATGCTTGAAACCAGGGCCAAGGAGCACATCCCAAACTGGTTGAGAGTTGCAATGTTTAACCCGCCAATGAGTGACACTCAGCGAGAACGAAATGCAGCTTCATCAATTGCAAGGCACTTATCGACTGCAGTATATCGAGGCTTTGTTGATCAGCCGGTCCTGTGTGCACATAAATAACTGACTTTCAAACTTCGTTTACCGTGAGTTTGACTGTGAGTGCCAATCACGATCCAGCCTAATTTGTACTGTTGACCGTTTCATTTAAGTTTTGTTTTGTTTTGTTCTCATGTTAGTCACACTTTTACGACTGACGAGAGTGTACGAAATGAATTCATATCGCAATTTGTGTCTTCTGACTATTCTATTCAAACTATATATAATATACTCCGACATTGTTGCACGCGTCGGTTATTCCGATGGATATGTCTTGCGCTGAGATTGGTAGTTGCTCCGTCCGGTTGACCTAAACCATGATCAACGCTCAAGTATGTAGTATGCATTCACACTAGAAGCTGCTCCGTGCAGTTGGCTTAAATCATGAGCAATGCTCAAGTACACAGTATGCGTTCACATTATTCGTTACTCCCTCCTGTTGACATAAAATATGATCAGTGCCTAAGTATGTAGTATGCGTTCGCACTACCAACTGCTCCGTCAAGTTCACTTAAGCTATGATCAACGCCTAATTAGGCCGTACTTATTCACCTTAATAGCTGCTCCGTCCAGTTGACTTGCTAAACTGTGCTCCATGCTTACACACCTATAAATGTTCCGTCTATCTGCCCTACCTTGCGAGTTATGTCGAACTGTGCTCAATGCTTAGACATTTATAACTGCTCCGTCCATTCTTCCTACCTTACGAGTTATACCGAGCTGTACTCAATGCCTAGACACAACTGCTCCGGCCATCTGCCCTACCTTACGAGTTATGCCGAACTGTAATCAATGCTTAGACATTTATAATTGCTCCGTCCATTCGTCCTACCTTACGAGTTATGCCAAACCGTTCCCTATGCTAAAACACA